>SNQJ01S0179119.1:0-17290 GCA_010110895.2 Picea sitchensis | reverse complement strand
ATTTTTGTAAAGATCATGGATAAGATCGTCCATTGTTACCTCATTGATGGGGGTTCAGGCCCAAGTGTCATGTCGAAGATTATTATGGAAGATCTAGGCCTATCTTGTACAAACGAAAAATGCCAGAAGCATGCTCTCCTATAATAGTCTACAACAAACAACCATAGGCGAGATTAAATACGTAACCTTGGTTTTATGCGCTCACCCTGAGATAAGGACAACCCTCAACATTCAGGTGATTGATATGCCTATGAGAAATTATTCAATTATCTTGGGGAGAGATTTGCAAGCCCTAACAGGTGGATACCTCTCACTCGATGGAACACATTTATCCATTCCTTGGAATGGTAAGAATATCATAGTCCTTAGAGAGGGAATAATTTCACCCTACATAGAGAGTGTTCCACAATATAGCATAAACTATATCAAAGAAGACCTAGGAGTGTATTCCATCTTCGCTGAGGAAGATAACATTCCTTTGGAAAAAATTGATTTAGATGATGATATATGGCATATGCACTTTGATGGTTCATGCTCTAGTGAAGGCAATGGAGCTGGCATTATCTTGGTTTCTTCTTCAGGGAAAATTCATAATCTATCATATAGGTTGGGGTTTGCTTGTTCAAACAATGTTGTTGAATTCAAATCCTTGTTGTTAGGCATTGATACGCCCTTAATCTTGGTTGTGGCCACCTTTCAATTTTTGGAAATTCTGAGCTTGTTGTGAACCTAGTACATAAGATTTGCTCTCCTAGCGACAAGAAAATGGAACAATATTCCCAAACTGTTTGGACTCTTGTCTTGAACCTTCTATCTTTTAACATCACTCATGTTAAGAAGGATTTAAATTCAATAGCTGATCAGTTAGCTATCTTTGCAGCCTCGCCTACTCAACAACTCTTGCCTTGCTGGCATGATTGTGCTTTTCAATATCTAGATCGTTCATATATTCTTGACTATGTAGGATATTGGAAGGTTCTCCCTGGCGATGAGAGAATTTGTGCTATCACCCAAGATGAATCTATTAATCCCGAGGAAATTATATCCATAGAAAATAATAGGATTCTTGATAGCTTGACTCCTCCTGAGAGTTCATTTTCATTGAGTGTTGGAGGCGACAAAGAAAAATAGAATAAAGAGGAGTTATAGCTGGAGGTGGTTGAAGCCATCTCCATAAAAATTAGGACACCTGGATCTTCATCGAATGTTAAAATAAATGTCCATGGTTCTAATAAAAAAGAGATGAGGTCTGCTGAGTTACTTGGTGGATTTCAAAAGGTTTTTGCTTGGTTTACAATAGATCTTCGTGGTTTTGATCCAGGTCTTGTTCAAAATACTATTAAACCAGCTAGGCAAAAACAAAGACTCATTAACTCTACACTGGAAACAACCTTTCGAGAGGAGTTAAAAGATTTCTCAAGGACTGAAATGATGTTTTTAGTCCATGCTGAATGGGTTTCCAATTGGGAACCTACTTCGAAGAGCATTTATAATATTAGAACTTGCATTAGTCTTCGAACTTTCAAGCAAGAAATTATAAGAAACCCTCTCCATTCTCTCAGTATGGAAAGGTTTTAGAAACAGGTTGTAGAGTCACAGTTGGAGCCCTTACTTGACAGTTTGTTTGGTTGTAATAAAATTAAGGTAGAAGGGGAAAATATTCACAAAACCACTTTCATGACTAATTGCGATACTATGTCTTACAACCGTCTGCCTTCTGGCTTATTTGATACAGGTATCGCCTTAAAAAGGCCTATACACACAACTTTCGATGTATTGGTTAGTCTCCATGCTTATCTTGATGATTTAATCGTATGCACCAAAAAGTTGAAGTTACGTTGGAATTTCAACTGTTGGGCTATTTCCAGATTACTTTTGTCTTGGACAGTAACTCAAAGATTTTAGGGGGATTACAAAGACAATGGTTTTCTCAGAGCACTAACAATCCTTGCTTGAAATATTGCGAGGGACCAGCATGAAGGGTTTGTTTTGCTCATTGAATTATTCTGTATACTAGTATCTTAGCTCTGCTTTCGATTTTTGTGCTTCTTTATCTGCTTTACAACACTTTGATTTTTTCTTTATGAGTTGAGTTTTTATTTTCTTGTTGTGTTTTATTTCTGTCTTTTACTACTGCTGTTTTAATTTCCACATTATTACTTCTGTTGCAATCTTTGTCTTTATCATCTCTTAAGAGTTTGTTCAAGTAAGAATGTTTGATCAGTTCTACCACAGTAATACTCCTGCAAAGCATGGTCAGTCAATAACAATCAAGCTTACACAGCTGTTATGATTTCTCCTCTGAAGAGCCCTTGAAATTGTTACATTTTTTGCTGCTATATTATTAAGAATTGGCTACCCCCGCTTCTTCTTACCTTTTCTCCATCCATTGATATCTTAAGAGCAAATCTATAAGTCTTCCTCCTTGAGGGATAAATGATTATGCATACAGTGGTAAAACCCCTCATACTTAACACTTTCCATGAATTATTCCCAAATTCCCGGTCATATTTCCATTAAAACCACTCACTTCCCCCTGTTGCATAATCATTCAAGGGATGTTTTCTTGAGATTACTGTTCTTGGTCTATGAAACCGAAGATTCTGATTTCTAAATCTGCTACAAACAAATTTTTCTGTGGAGTCGCCAGTTTGTTAACAATTGAAAACATCAACGTAATTTCGCTCGCAAAGTGTTGCTAAAGCCTATTATTATATAAGACTAAATAATACTAGTAGGTGGGACCTCCTTGAACTATTGGAAATCAAACTTGTTCATTTTTCATGTTATGATGATGTGCTACAAAGGTTTACATGGTTGATGAGATATTGTTGTCGTTGGTATGAGTTGAGCTTTGAAATGTTGTTCCTTCATGTTACTACAACCTGCTATTCATTAATGGTATTTATTCTCCTTGCACCTGCATAACAAACATGTTAGTAAAATTTTCTTGAAGGACAACTGCAAGGGAAGATTTTAAAGCTAGCCTAAGTATACTACATGCATGGAAATACTTGTTGATTTTTTTTAAGCCTTAGCTAACAAGGAATGGCTATGAAATTGTGTTGAATTACATGGTTTATATGCATATGGTTGAAATGTTGGTAGCGCACTTGGCAAGTGGTATTGTAAATGGTTATGCAATGGGTAATGGAACTTATCTAGTCGATTTACATATGATACCTTTGATAGTTTGAGTGTTGAGGGCACAATTGACAAGTCAATGGTGCTATTGGTTATGTAATGGATGAATTATATGGCTTTCGAATTATGTTATGTTGTAAGTCATGCTATGGGGTTTTAATATGGTGATAGTCTCAATACATGTTGATTAATGGTGTTAATGGAGAATTGTTGGCATCTACTGTTTGAGTTAATGAGGTATGGGTGGAGGCATCGTGCATTTACTGCACGTCACCTTTACCCTTCCCGTTGGCCTCCACCCTAGTCGAACTATTGTTTGATCTTGTTGCTGTGTTCATGCTTCAGAATTTTAGCAGGGTGAAACAATTCGACCACCTCTTGTTTTAAGGATTTCGATTAACAGGTATGTGTTTTTTTTAGCCATTCTTGACTTCACTCAAGTTATGAAATGATTGTTGGCTCAGATGTATGGGTTTGTGTTTGTCCTGAGTGTTGCAACTGTGTGAAATTTTGGAAAATGGATGGTTCTTCCTGCAATTTTTTGAGTTTGTAGAAGTTATCAGTCTTCCTGATGATAGCTCTCTATTACTACTAGCTTAGTTGGATTTCTTTTGGTTGTTGGGTTTCGTGGTTCGCTATCCCCACGCGTGCACGTCACTTGTCCAGACTCTAGTTTTTTTTGGGTTTAACGGTTGAAAGCATTCTTCATCACTACTTTTTTTTTATTTCATAAATGGTCGATTTCCTCACCAAAAGCCACGAAATGGCTCTCTTGTTCTTGCTTGGCCTCGTCATCACCTCAGTACTGGGGTTTCTTTAAGAACCACAAGGGTTACACCCTATGCGCATTAAGCTTCACTATCAATTGGTTGGAGCCTCGCTCCTTTGTGATAATCCTCCTGTCTCAGACTTGACATATATCAGCGAATAAATCGTGGTTCCTTCTGTGCATGCACTGTTGATATCAAGGTTTGTCACCATTAAAAGAAGTTGGCTCTATCTGTCATGTGTTAGTCATAGTGCGAACCGTTAAATCTACAAGTCTGAAGGTGACATGGAGCACCAGCCTGGCCTATAGGGTTTACCACTTGTGTGTTGGATTGTCTTATATCACCGACCATTTTGAGTACAGATCCATCCAATTGGTTAAGTAACAGTCGTGTTAGTTTGGCATTCAGTTACTGTTTATGTGATAATAAGGATAAACCCTTCATTGCCAATTGCACTTTCACAAAATGTAGTCACTCTCCTCTTATTAATACTTAGTATTGGAAGGGCCTTTGCCCGATTCAATTGGATGTGTGGGTACGTATAGCTACTACAGTTTGTTTGGTTGATTGATTTTCTCCCACAATGGCAAATTGTTGATTAATATGCAATCACTAGTAATTGCACTTATGGAGATTTGAATGATGGTTGACATTGGTTACGAATGTTGGGTGTTGTTCACACATGTCGTTTTCTGTGAATGATGTTTTGCAAAGTAAATTATTGGGTGGGGTAACTATGGTCTTCTTTGGGGACAAATGATTATTGGACTGGATATATCCACTGCATCTTTTTGTTTGTTGGTTGAATAATCCCGAGTATGCACAACCTGGTCAATCACGAGTGACTAAATCAATAGCTCAGCATGATATATTGAGTTATATCATGATCGGATTTTTGCTGTGTGATTATTAGAAATGTTACACTGTGAGATTTTGTCAGTTGCGCGTTGTGTGTAGTATGGATGAGTTGTTTTCATACCAGTGATACCCACTGAGTTTTAAGCACGTTATTTATTGCAATTGGCCACTGTTGATGAAAATCGTGTTGGGTAGGTGGCTCAGCTTTTAAGTCACACTGGATTGTTTGTTTACATGGGAAAAACTACATCTCCTGGGAAAACTACTCATGCATAGCTTCTGTCTAATTGATGATTGTTGGTTGTATAATAAGTTGTCATTTTCAGGCGTGTCAATTTGGTCTTTTTACTATATATATATATATATATATGAGAAAAAATATCATTGCAAATATTGATGGGCTCTACTGCAACAATAGTGACTTCGTTATATTTAAAAAAAAGCATGACTGTTGAGTATAGTCGTGGATTGAAGAAATGCATGGACAATGGTTGATTTTGATAGTTATAGTTTGGAAATGGGTACTGTTCGTAAATTATTATAAAATACAGTGTGTAGATAAAGGGAACAGAGCCCCTGCAAATTGTATGGGAAACTTACTGTTTTGTGATGGCACTATGTTGGATATTTGATTAATGAACAGTAAACTAGTTAAATGTGCTAGAATTATTATTTGGTCAAATGATTGTTGGTTGTTACATCTTTCCTTATTGCAGAATGTTTTATGGATCACTTGATTAATTTCATGAACATTCAATGTTATTTTCCCTTTCCATTATATCATATTTTGGCTCAATATAAACCCCTCACATATCCCAAAACACTTTTTCACTCCCTGTTTTGATATTGATTACAGTGAAGAGAACTTTTGTGTTAAGTGGATGAAAGCGGTAGTGTCTTGGGTGGATTGCAATAACGTTTTATTGGTTGCTTTACAGTTGATTGTTGTTTTCATTGAGCAGTGACCATTTATTCTCCCCTTTCATTATATAATTTGTTTTCGCTAATTACAAACCCCTCATGTATCCCTGAACCCTTTTTCACCCCTTGCTCGTTGACTAACATTAAAACAATTTGTATGGATTGGATTGCATGAGCCTGATACATTCTGAGCCAAATCTATTTCGTATTTTTAAGATTTGTCATGCATGGTTATTTAAAAGACTATTTGCTAATCGATTACACATGAAGGATGAGTTTTTTCAGTCAAGGAAGCCATGGCTAAGGAAACAAAGGTAGAGGTAACTGGAACCGAGGCCCAAGAAGGCCCAGGTTCTCCATACATTTTGATGTTGATTCAGAAGAGTTTGGCCAATTGTTTCATGCCAGATTCGTTAACTAGATTCGGCAGGGAATAGTCCAACCTAGGTCTGAAAGGCCTCCTTTCCAAGCCCCGCAAGCCCCCGGTATCCCTGTACCTCCTCATGTCTCCTTACAAACAGAGGTCTTAGAAAATGATGGATGGAAGGAGATTGTCCACCCCGCAGTCTCCCAACATCGTGGCTGGCCCAACTTGTCCTTGTCTTCTCCTCCTTGTCTTCTCCTCCACCTTTGAACCCCATTGCCCATGCTGCCCTTGACCACTCTCTAGTGCAATCCTCCCATGCTAGAAAAATATTAAAAACCAAATCCCACCATGCACTTGATAAAGGAAAAGCCATTGATGCCCCTTCCTCGCCCTCCAATGGCTCTGAGAAATCCATGTCTTCCCCGATGTAATTAAGGGATGATTTTTTCCATGTGATTAGTGAGATTAAGCCAAAAGGCTCTGCACAACAAAAGGAAAATTCAGGAAAATCAAGAGGTGACAACAACAACCAAGGAAGGGTTGCATCACAAACATGGAAATATGGCTTTTGAGTTTTATGTGATTGTTTTTTTATGACAGTTGACTTCATGGATCTTTGGACATCATGTTTTATTTTGGATATGAGTATTATTTTTGAAATGATTTCAATTTTCATGAGCTAAAATTGCCAAGAGTAGTATGTGGATGGGAGACACAAGGAGGTGTGTTTTTCTTAACTAATGGTTATGTTTTGATTATTATGATTGTTATGAACTAAAGGGAGTCACAAGGGGTCCCACCTACTAGTTATTATTTATCTATGACCCTTATTACAATTATTACTTTTCCCCCTAACTAAAGTTAGTTGAATATTTTAATTAACTTAACGAATGAGTTGGTGCAACTACCTCAACCAATTCTAACTTGTTAAAAGCATAGGGTGATATTCCCGTCTACTTTCCTTTAGCCAAGTAAGTTATGAAAATGCTTGAGTAAGATCAATTCATATCTTTCCTCAACACATAACATCCTGATAAAATTGATGCTCTGTCTCTTCTTCAATGACATTATTTATTAATGCCACGAAGTTTGGAAACTTCTTTGGAGGCTTGCTCTCCCTGACAGTGCTCCTAGGAGCCTCAACATGCTCATGAGCATCCTTGAATGTCTGCTCAAACCACATGGGTCTCCTGATAGAACTGGAACTAACTCCTCCTCCCCACCTGAAGGCTGATTCCATGAACTAGAAGGGTCTAACTCCTCCTCCTCACCTAAAGGATGAATCCATGAATTGGAATCCTATGAACAATTTTCTCCCTTTGGAGCTTCCTTCTCCTCATCCTCTGCCACTGGTGGTAAGTAATGAGACTTCCTAGATGCTAAGTTTTCCTCAAACTTAACATCTTTGCTCACAACTGTCTTCCTCTATGCTGGTATGAAAATCTTGTAAGCCTTTGAGGTCTCATTGTACCCAAAAAATATGCCCTCTCTTGAAGGCTTCAACTTCGTCCTCTTCTCCACAGGCACATGGATGTATACTAGAAAACCAAAGATCTTGAAATATCCTATCTCTGGTTTCACTCTTGTTAATGCTTCCTTAGGAGTCTTATCCCCCAATATGCTGTGAGGACTCGCGTTCTGAAAATACATTGTCATGTTACATGCCTCTACCCAAAGGAGCATAGGAAGATATTGGTCATGTATCATATCCCTAACATAAATGATGATGGATCAGTTCTTTCTCTATGCAACCCTATTATGTTGAGGGTTGTATGAGACTGTCAACTCCTTGTTAGGATATTTAGGCACTTAGGAGTTAGTTAAGATCAACTTGGTTTAATGTGTCTTTAGGTAAAAATGTGTTTCTTTAGTATGCATTTGTAGTTAGTAAATCCAACGGTCATGATTCATATTCTCCTCGAACTTAACAACTACATTGATCCATGGCTTAACACTCGATTGGTCCATGAACTCTATTTAAAGAGCATGGAAGGTCATTTGTCGATGATCGATTGTGAGAAACTCTCTTGTAAATCTTTGTGTAATATTTTTATTTTTCATTAATAAATTTTCCCAAGTGGCCATGTTGTCTAGGGTCATCGATGTTTCCCATAGGGGTTTTACCACATGAAAACATGAGTGTGTTGATATTTTATTTGGTTGTGTGAGTGGTTACTGAAGGTGTTCGTCCTCTACTGGAATATTGGTGTTTTCAAACACTCCATCTTGATCCCTACCTCCTTGTAGAAATCCTTAAATTCATTGGAGGTGTACTCTCCCCCATTATCCGACCTCAATACCTTGAACTTATTTCCTATATGGTTCTCCACCCGGGCCTTGAACTCGTGGAACCAAATGAAGACCTCATCCTTGGTATTCATAAAGAAGATTCAAATTTTCTCGGAATAATCATCAATGAACGTCACATAATATAATTCTCCTTGCATTGATTCCAGCGAAATCGTTCCACTCACATTTGAATGTATAATATCCAAGATCCCCTTGGACCTACTCGCATTGCTTGGAAAAGAAGCCTTGGAATTCTTTCCAAGTGCACACCCTATGAAAACTGAAATATGGAAGACCAGTGACAATATCCCTTAAAATAAACAACGCCCTATAGTGCAGGTGTCCCATCCTCCTATGCCATAACTCACACAGGTTGTCACTGTCATGTACCAAGGACCAAGATCACCTACACAAGCTTGCCCTTAAACCTATATAACTTTCCATGTCTAACCCCAATGCACACTATTGTGTCTGGATTATCTCCCTCTAAATGTATGAGTACTTTCCATTTCTTGAACATGATGAAAAAACCCATGTCCTCCGTAACTGATATTGAGAGCATATTCTTCTTTAATCCTAGTACATATAACACATAATTACTATTGTTTCCTCTTGAATGTTGTGAACAACCCTAGTTTCTTGGGACAATTCTCGAGTAAATGAACTTTTGCACATCCACAACATTTCATATTCTCTTTTGGCCTCTTCCCCACTGATTTAGTTGGATTATTCCCACTTTGTGATAGGTAACTTTGTTGGAAACTCCTTGGCTATTTTTTATATGACCGAGGTTTGAATCCTTTCTTTCTTTGTTCAAACTTTTGATTATTCTTTTCCTTCCATGTCTTGTTGATTTATGGTTTATTATTGTACTACTCATAACAATATGTCACCTTTCTGATAAACTAATCAAGAGTTTTAGGTTCATCAAATTCAATCTTGTCCTTGTAATAGCCCACTCAAGAAACAACAAATTTTTACTTTTTGATCCCTAATATACATGATTTATCTTAACAACTCCAAGAACTTATTCACATTCCCATCCACAGTTATTTGTCCCAACTTTAACTCATGGAATTATTTGACCTTTTTATCATAGTACTTATCTAAAATATATTTCTACTGAAATTATCTTTTGAATTTCTTCCAAGTAATTTTCCTCTTGCTAATTTTCTTCATCTGTCTAAGAAGGTCCCACCAAATAAATGCTCTTCCCTTGAGATTAAAGATAAGCACTATAGCCTTCATATTTCTAGAGTACTCATGTATTTCAAAGTACTTTTGTATCCCAAGAAGCCAAGATTGAGCTTCTTGACCATATTTCACCCAACCATCAAAAGTAGTTGGTTTCACTTTTCTAAATTTTCTTTGCAAATAATCTTTGAAACGCCTTTACTTCCTTCACCCATGAGAAGATGATTTTAAACTACAACTAATTGAGTCTTCAAAGGAATATGTTTCTTTATCAGAGGATGCAGATGGTGTATGTGTCCCATCATTGAAGATCTGATCTTTATTGCTTTGAGATCTTTTCCTTGAATGACTCTTACCGACATTACTTGAATCCCATCCTTGATGCATTTGTCTCTTAATTTCTATCAAATTTTGTAATAGGAAATCATTTCATTCATTTTTGTTCCTCTCGATATTTGATTATATTTTCATTATCTGCCCTACAAATTTGAAGTTCTTCACTCAAAAATTTCATTATCTTTTACCATGTCCAAAGGAATCTCAACATCTCTCCTTCTATTAGAATTTGTCTCCATTTGATTCTTTCCCATGATATATGCTTCAAATCCTTGATAGTTAGTAACTGAGAGGGTGGCAAGGGTTTCTTTATATACTGGTCCCCATATTCCATCCAACTATTTGTTATCTCTTCATATTACATTAAGTGGTCCTTTATGTTAAAAAACTCTTAAGAGGACATGATGGAAAAACTTGTGGTCCCATTGTCCAAATGGACTCTTGGTAGAGGCATAAAACAATCCTACTATATTGTCTCTTTATCAATGAAGGAGTGTTGTATTCTAAAGTGTAATGTTTAGAAGATAAGAACATTGTCATAGAATGTGTGTTGAGGAATAGATGTAGCCAACTAATAAAGCATATAATCCTTCAAGAAAAGTCAACGTCATGGTAGATGAAATGGATTACAAAATTGGGTACCATGAACAATGAGTATAAGAGAGTATACAATAGATCAATAATTTATAGCACTGAATGGAAAGAAGAATTATGTTGCTTTATGACCACCATTAAGGCCAATTTAGAAAACTTGAAAGGTTGTTAAATTGAGGAACCAGAGTGTTCACTGAGGAAGATGAATTAATGTCCACAAATATTTTTCATGCAATAAGAGCCCTTGTAAGTTCTAATGTAAAGTCCCACAGTAATGAGAATAATGGTGTTCTAATGTAAAGTCCCACATTAATGAGAATAATGGTGGCTCTAACCATGGGGAAAACAAAGTTATAAAACTTTTGAGTGATGTTAATGGATCAACTTGGTTAAATCCTATGGTGTGCGTGCAATGCTTTTTGGTGGGGGGTTGGGTTTGGATATGTTGGGAAAGTGGTGGGACAAAGTTGTAATCATGTTGCTTTTCATCCAAAGAGGATCAAAATTTTGGTTTTCTATCATGTTGCTTTTCATCCAAAGAGGATCAAAATTTTGGTTTTCTTTGTCAAGCACTATGGGTATCTAGGGGGGTTTTGTCAACTTAGTATAATGCTAAGCAAATAACAAATCTTGTACTATAAAGTTAGGAATCCAAGGGGTTTTTGTGAAATTAATAGAGTGGTATGCATAAAACAAATTGTGTACTATAATGTTGAGATGCATGTAACTTCAACAAGTACTTCAGGTTACACGCATTTTTTTATATATATGCAAATATCTCTTTAAAAAATACTAGAGGTTTGTTTTTCTTTAAAAAAGTAGGCCTCTTTCAAGTTCAATTAAGAAAATGCTTAGACTGTTATATCACAAATAACTGAAATGTCATTCCTTCGATAGAACAATAGCCTTTCATTGCCATAACAAATACTCTAAAATTCCATTCCTTCAAGAGAGCACAAGCCTTTCATTGCCATAATAAATACTCCAAGGTATGACCATATGAGGTTTTTGGTTCATCTCTTCTTAAAGGTGGGAAGTCAAAATGATTTGTATGAACTAAGTTTACTTCATCATAATAATGTAATACACAAAGTTTTAGAAAGGAGTTTGTCTTGTCCCAAGACATTCCACTAGCATTTCCTATGTCATTACTTTTGTAGGGATCTTATCAAAGTTAAGCTTCCATTTTTTGGGGGTTTTCATTAAGTGGAGCACCCTCTAGTTATAAGAAGGGATTTCAAAGATGAAAAATGATAGAAATTATTTTTATGTATCTTTAATGGATTCTTTGTTTATTTGATAAAAAGTATGGCAGATGGGGGCAAATATTGAGTAAAACATAATACACCCTCATATAAGGGTGGGGGTACACCCTCATATGAGGGTGGGGGTCGGGGGAAATATTAGATAAAACATATATGAGGATGTGGTGGGGGAAATATTGGGTAAAACATATCATAACCATACACTTATGAAGGTGGGGTAGGGAGAAATATTGAGTAATACATATCATAACCATACACTTATGAAGGTGGGGTTTTACTCAATAACCAATATCATAAATATTGGTTATTGAGTAAAACATATCATAACCATACACATATCATAACATAAAATCATTTTGTTATGGTTTTACAATAGTTCTGAAATATATATGCATTAAATTGAATATTTGATAATTATAAAATTATTTTTCACTTTTCTAAACATTGTATTCCTGTTTTTTGATTGGATAAGGACAATGATATGACTAATTTTATATAGTTTGAAAACTACTTATCAAAAATTAAAATTAGGAGTGGGATAACTCAGGAGCAATCTTCCCTCCCGAGTTACCTTTTGGGTAGGGGCATGTCCTTTAGTGGTGCTGTTTTAAATTTCTGGCCAATCCAAAACTCTGATCGATTTTTTGAGCATCTGGGTTGGTTTAAAATGAGGCAAAAGCCTTCGAGTAAAGTTTTGAAATACATGGATCTTTGATCCATGCAAAACTCAAACTACTTTTGAAAATTTGACACTGCTTGCTCCCAAATTAACTTACTCCATTAAAATTATATTAAAATTTAGAAAATAAGTTTTTATCACAATTCACCACGTAAGTACTATTCTTACCATAAATAAAAATAAATATCTTAAAGTGCAAACCATAATTAAATATTCATATGTTGTTTTATAAACATTTAAAAAATAATAATACAAAAAAAGTGGCAATGGACATACGAATACTTCTATTGGATTAGACGGTACTCGTACGAATACTTCTATTGACTGGCATGTTCGACCATTAGAAGATGTGACGTGCTAAAGAAGACGTGACGTATGACCATTAGAAACGACTCCACCCAAATAAAACAAGAGCGAGCAATCTCGTTTTATCATGCGTCTAACCTTTATCATCAGGGACTCTTGAAGCAGGAATGAATGAAAAGAGTGTTGAAGGGAAGTTTTATAAGGATGTAGGGAGAAGGTACTTTAGGGAGGAGAGGAGAAAATATAGTCATTGAAGAAATAACCATTAACAATTAATAATTAAAAAGTTATTTTTAAGGTAGGAAAGGAGTTTAGAATTTTTTTTTTTAAATAATATTAATTTATATTATTAGAAATGGTGAGGAAGTAGTCGTTGAAATAATCAAACTTTCATCTTTTAATAATTGGTTTAAAAAGGGGGAAGACTGTTTGAAAAAAATTTAATAAATTGTTATTAAGGTAAAAAATAGAAAAACAAAAGAGTAGTTTTGTAGAAAAAAGGGGAGGAAAAGAACAATGAAAAATTTCTCCCAAAGTGGAGTAATTAGGAGGTTAAACAGTTAGGGGGAAAGGGTTGAAAAACAATTAAGGATAAATCAAAGTTCAAACTTCCTACACAGTTATAATTCCATAAATCACAATACAGACATGTTGCAATTCTCCGATGATGTCCTCAGGCGGTCCATCTGTATTAGACATCATGTCGGGCCTCCAAGTGAAGCACTTGTCCTTGACGTTTGGCACCCCATCTGGGGAAATATGTGTAGTGATTAATTTTCTAAAACGATATTGCATAATAATTAAGGATTGTGAAAGCTTTTAGTATGGGAGTTATAAATGAATGATGTATAATATATGATTAACTACATTGTTTTTGGTTAAAGTTTTTATAGGTAGTCTGTTAGTGATGGTGATAGGATTTTAATGATATACTTTCTAAATATTTGTTTAGATTTATAATAATAATAATAATAATAATTATATAATTTTAAGGTTACAACCAAGCCACACACCAAATTGGTATATGAGACTCCCTTATTTGTGGGACAAAGTGGTAAAATCTAAAGAAATATACCATAGATATATAATAAATATGAATTATTTTAGTTAATTTAATTTTTAAATAAATATGAATTATTTAAGTTAATTTAATCTTTTAAAATTGATATATATGATTCAATTTTATTATATAATAATTTATAAATTCAATTTTATTACATAATAATTTATAAATAAAATTAAATATAAAATAACCTTATGTTAATGATTTATTTATTAAATATTTTTTTAACATTTATTTAGATTATGTAGATAATGAGTATGAAATTTATAAATTATATTTGGATATGTTTTTAGATCATCTCCCGAATTGGAGGATACAATTATTGGTGACATTTTTTTGATTGTTTAAAATCTATTTTTAAATGCATAAATGATTTCAAAGTTTTAAATATTTTATTTTATTTTGTAAAAAATGTTTGATGTTTTTTTTTTTCTAAAATGATTTAGTTATTATAATTTCTTCTTAAATGTAGATTGGTTATTGAAATCTTAACTATTCCATGTTTGTGATATATTTATTGAGTTAAATTTAATAAGATAATAAAGATAAATATAAAATTTATTTTGTTATGCATTTATTTTAACCTTTTATATTATTAAATTGAAAAAAATAATACAAAAGTATATTTGAGTACTTTGTCAAAATGAATTTATTTGATTTTAATAAAATTGAAAAAAAATAATACAAAAGTATATTTGAGTACTTTGTCAAAATGAATTTATTTGATTTTAATAAAATTGAAAAAAATAATAAAAAAATATATTTGAGTAATTTGTGAAAATGAATTTATTTGATTTTAATAGATATACAATTTTGTTTAATTTATTATATTACTAAATTTAAATATTTTAACCTTTATAATAATTTGTTGTATATGTATTTATTTGCATTTAATAAGTTTTTTTTATTGCTTTAAAACATGAAGTTTTAACTAATTTTGAGATTTTATATAAAAACATGGATCATATATTCTTCTAATTTAAGAAACTTTTTCCTTAAATTTGTGTGTAATTTTTCTTTCATTCATTTGGATAACTAGTGTTGTTGGATTTGTTGGATGTCAACTACAATGAAGAAATGAAGTTAGGAGAATAGTTATCTAAAGGTTATTTGAATAATACAAATGTAAAAAATAAACTCTGTGTCCAAAATAGAACATTAAGATTTACTGGAGTCTCTTATCAAAATTAATGGAATGCCAATGGAAAAGAAAAGATTATGTGGACAAACAAAAGAAAAAACACTGTAATTCTTACTCCACAAGAACTTAGTGTTTTAAGCTTGTAGCTATTTCTAATTAACCTTAAACTAGATATCAAATCCTACTCTAAGCTTTAGAAGGCCTTTTCCCTATTTAACATCCTCTATGTTTTACATGAACTCCTTCGAATGGTAAGGATCACACACATAATAATAAGATATACAATAAGGAAAAACTTTAAATATTAAAACTTTCATTTTTTTATTATGTTTATTTGTAAAACTTGCTTTCACATACCAACATGTTATGTCAATTGCAATCTCCCAACCTTGCATAGTTTGAGTTCAATCCAATCCTTATCTTTCGAATTCAGTTTAGTTTTGGGTCAATCTATTATCTCACCCTTATTTCAGTAGCACATTATTATCATGTATGGCAAAACACAACCTCTATAATTATATTGTACCTACATCCTAATCCTACACTATGTGTGTGTGTGTGTGGATTGTAAGGAATCCAAAAATTTTATATAGTTGAACAATGCTAATTATTTTGCTTAAAATTAAAGTACTCCCAATTCCCTCTTAGAAATTTTTTAATGTAATTGTATGTAGTCAAAAGCGAGAAGTTAAAGTAAATTTTTTTAATGTAATTGTATGTAGTCAAAAGCGAAAAGTTAAAGTAATTATAAAACAAAAGTTAAAGTAATTTTTTTTAATGTAATTGTATGTAGTCAAAAGCGAGAAGTTAAAGTAAATTTTTTTAATGTAATTGTATGTAGTCAAAAGCTAAAAGTTAAAGTAATTATAAAACAATTGAAAGTTTTAATCATGTATGATTTATGGATAACTTAAAAGCAAAAGAAAAGTGATAGTGATTACTCCATATCTTTAAAAGTTAAAGTAGAATTAGATAGATGTAGGTTTGTCACAAGTATAAAGTGAAGTCTCCAAAACCTTTTTAAAATAAATTGATAAATAAAAGTTGTGGAAAATTAGTCATATCTCTAACATTTCAAAATACTATTTTCTATCTCATTTTTGCTAGATATTTTCCTTTGCAAATAATTTAATAAACCCATATACATGGCCTAAGGATTCACAACTAATATTCTTAATTTTTCTTCAACAAAACAATAACTTCTTAGATATTGTTTAGATCTATTCATGCAGTTAGAATCATGTAACTTGTTTGGTTCTAGGTCCAACTCATTTTTCTATATCTTACCTGGCATATCTTGCATAAATACTTCTCATGTATCTTAGTCCAGAAATACTTTGTTATGGATGTTTAAATTTGAAAATTGTCATATATAAACATCCCAATTCAAAATATAACAACAAATTTTATGCTAAAACTATTTTAATTTGTTCTCTATTTTTAACTCTTATATATAAGAGAATATTACTCTACTATAATGAAACATTTGTAAAATNTAACACTTTATTTTTTAATTTATATTTTAATATATAATATATGGTGTGTGGAGTAGTTTAAAATATATAAAACTATGCTTAACAAAGTCATTCTAAATTCTAGGTTTCATTTTCATGATAAAACAAAGTTCCAATTTCAATATAGTAAGTAGTTTTCATTCTCAAATGTTGTTATTGTTTTTATTTTATTTACCATAATATGAATTTATCTTAAACAAACATAAATTCATTAAAATTTGACAGAATAAATGTTTGAATTACAAATGTTTAAAGTTTTATTTATGAATAAATGTTGATAATTTGAGCAAACAAATTATTTAGGAACACCCACTATGAATATCATAAGACCTGGATAAAACATGCAATTAATAATAGATGATATGAATTAATCTAATTAGTTTCTTCATGAAAAATGTCTGGATCACATCTTCTATAACATCAAAATGACTAGGAAATATATAGGACGCTCACCTTGCAGGTAACGTGGAATAGATTGTGTTTAAATTCCCGATGCACTCCCATATTTAATTTATGGAATTAAACTATCACTTATATTTTTACTTTAGACTATGCACAAGTAATAAATTTACAAGTTTTAAGTGTTTCTTTTTCACATTGAATTGCATACAATTGCTACATGAAAACATTTTTAAAAATCATTTTCTAAAGGTATAAGCATCTTTGTTGTTAATTTTACTGGTTTATGGTTATGTTAAATTCATATTATAGATAATCCTTTAGTTATACAACCACCAAATTTTAATTCAATTTCATTCTAATTGTTTAAAATCTAAAATTATAAGCATGAACTTAGTTACTTGGACAAAATACTTTTTGTTGTTAAGTGTACCACTTTCCTAATAAAAC
>SNQJ01S0179118.1:0-16334 GCA_010110895.2 Picea sitchensis | reverse complement strand
GAGTAAATGAAGGCATGAACGGGTGGTTGAAACCTCCCTTCATTCATTAACTGTGAGATATGGAGGGTTTGGCAAGCGGTCTACTCGAAGGAGTCCTGTGTACCATTTTTTCCAAAGAAGCCATGCCGAAGTCTTCGAAGAGACAAAGAAGTTTGCACACGCTAGCTCGGCACTTAATGGCTTAGCTACCCTCCTTACAGGAGCCATGCGCAGTTAAGGTGACGCGTGAAGAAGGATTTCAGTACGAATTTGACTGAAAAGACACCGAGCCCTGGGTGACTGGGCACGCCTCTATTAGGTGAATTTTCCTTAGTATATAGGCTCAGTTTTTGTATTTTGTAAGTATCGATGGTAGAGCAAAGCTCCCGATGGTAAGGTTTTAACAGACGCTCTAGTTTTCTGGTTATGCATCTGTATGTAAGATTTCTTGTTTTATGAAAGACAGTTTCCCTGTTTCATCTAGTTTTCATCTCATACTGAGGGAGTTCATGATTGACCAATTAACATGAATTATTGCAGTTGTGTTATGATAAAGGTTTTATTGTGACACTATTGTATTCCCTGGTTTTCTGCGTTCGAATGTAAGATGATCTCACGTTCAAATGCATTCTCCTACAGTCTGCTAGAAACCTGATGTTGACAACAGACCTTTGCATCTCTCTGATACAAGTCTTCCCCCTTATTCACCCTTACTACAACTCACTGTCTGAAGTATGTCCAAGACCTCACCTACCCATGCATGCCTGGCCTAGTTTCGGAGTCGAAACAATATCGTCCGAGTTTACTTCCATTCGATCACCTCTTCCATACACAAACCGTGACATAAACTGATTGGCGTCGGGCTCTGCTCCTACAAGCAATCCAGGAGTGACTTCCATCGCCAACATTTTGTTAAGGGGTCAATGCAATGTTTTTAGGTTAAGGGGTTAGTGTGTTATAGTTTTCAATGTTAGGGAGTGACAGTTAGATGGTTCTAATATAGGGGGTAGTGGGTTAGAGGTTTTGAGGTTAAAGGGTCAATGTATTAGAGGATTAAATCTTAGGGGTTAGTTAGTGGATTAGCGAGGTGGGAGAGTTAGTTGTATTTTTGACATTATTTTTTGAATTGGATGGGTTAAGTGGAATGAATACTCCTTTCATATATGTATATTTTACCTTAATTTACCTTCGTTGTATACAATGTCATATAGTTTCCCATAGGATCACTACACTAGGGAAGGACATGGTCTCACATAACCATGGACATGGAGGATGAGACCCTATGGATGATGACCACTATATGACCAAGTAGATGCTAAAGTGGACACTAAAGGTATTGCAATTTACAATGACTTTATCTTTCACTTTATTATTTGTTTTCCTACAATAGTTAGGACTCTAAAATGTTGCAATTCACAATTACTCTAGCATCCATTTTTTAGTTTTTTCTAGAAAATCCCAGTGGGAAGCTAAATCATTGCAATTTGCAACAATTTTGTCCTCTACCAATGAAATGGCATCTAGTTTAACCCAAATTTGCAAAAGAAAAACACAGTGTAAGGAGGCTAAAAAGGAAGCAGTTGACATGATTTTGTTTAAATGTGTAAAGCTCTGGTATGACTTATAACTACACTCCCATTCAATATCTAAATGCAGAGGTAAGAAATCATATTTGTCTTCTATGTTGTTGCATTGTACCTATGTGGATATTGTATGATGCTATATATTTCATCAATGGGGGCACTATTATGCTCTAAAATATGTATGAGTAAGATTGATATTCTTCACTATGTTACTATAAGGTCAAACGATGATGTATAGCCATATCACTTCATAGTAAATTTAATTTAATTTAGATAGTAATGTTCTCTAAATGCCAAAGTTGGCCCGTGGCACTACAAGGATTACAATATGTAAAGATGATAGTGGGAAAGCCAAAGTTGGCACATCCCCACGCAAAAAGACCCTCAAAGAAGGAAAAGGGAAGAGGAAAATCATTGGGAAGGAATCAAGATGGAAAACAATGAAGAAGCTCAAGGTAGAGGTTCCCTCATTGAGACATGTTGCTCCAAAGAAGCACTTATAACATTCAAGGTTGAAAACAATGTGTGATGAGCATAGGGCCATGGTAGTAATTAGGTCTATGATCACAACGTCTATCATGTGAACTTGGAAACTGGCCATGGTGCCTCTTCCTACTAGTGTTGTTGGAAGTAAGAGGTAATCCAACTTAATGCATATCAATTTAGGGAGCTTATTATCTCCCAAAGGGAAGGGGATAAGCATCGTTGGTCCTCGTAAGCCATGGGTGTCTAGGTAGAACCAAGTGAATATAGAGAGACTAAAAAACCATCCTCTAATCCTGTAGTAGGGAGGATTGGATTATAAAATGGTCCTCAGATTCGAGTTCTAAGAAGTAAATATGGAAAAAATTATGCTCCCATGGAATATGGCAATCTATCTCAATGTGATACTGGTGGGAGAAAACCCTATGTTGGGCAAGAGGGACCCTCAAGGTGCAAGGTAACCAAAGTTTGGTGCAACCCAAGCACTAAATGAGCCCAGCACTGCAGTACAGATGTTTGGAGAAAGTGGCTCATAGCTTTCATACTATATTTTTTCCAAAACAAAAAAAAAACACCCACATATATTAGTTCTTAATATTATATGGCATCATAGGGCACCCATTCTAGAGGACACTCAATTACGAAGATAAATTGCTTTCAACAAGATGGGAAGAAGTAAATTCTCAACAAATGTATAATATAATATATATATATGCATCCCTGGTGGGTTAGTTCAAGTGGTTGAGTGTCGTTGATTGCTTGAATGAGGTTCCAAGGTTGAATCCTTGGTCAAGAGCTTGTTTAGGGCCTCACTTGATATCTCCACCGAGTTTAGCCTGTAATCAGGTCGAACGGTTTACCCCATTTACCATCCACGAAATGTGGAGAAGTACTCGGGGATTTCCCATGTTGTATTCCTAGGAAAAAAATAATACATCTATGCATAAAGAAAAATGGACTAAAGTCTTAAGGAAAGTCTTTTGCAGTTATTGGTGGCTATATATTATTGCATGGGATTTGATAGAAGTTATGACAATTTATGTTATTGCATAGAGTTTAATACAATTTCTTTACTAGGATAAATTGTCATATAACACTATCTAGATTAGAAAGCACGAAAAAATAATAATAATAATAAAGAACTCTAAAATTACCGAAAAACTGAATTTTGAAGATGTTTATGTAAAACATATACTCATGCCAATGAAAAAACGAACTTTGAATATGTTTGTGAAACATATACACATGGCAATGAAAAATTAACTTTAAAGATATTTGTGAAACGCGCATTTGTGGTGTGCAAACATAAACGCGAGTATGTTTATCTGAAACATACTTGCATTAAACTTCCTCTATTCATAGTCTTAAAAAATCTAATTTTGAAAATATTTATGTCAAACATGCATACATGAAAAAAATTAATAAAATTATAAAAAAATAAATATAAAATAATGATTACAAGATAAAAAGTAGAAAGAAATTTTTTTAAAGTAGCTTTGAAAATATTTTGTAGTAATTTGTACTCTTTTATTATAATATAACTTAGATTTCATGGATTGACATTTACCTTGAATCATTTATTTAAATTCATTATCTTTATTTTATGTAAACAATAATATTTAAAAAATCATTTCTTTAAATCTATATTTGTCTTTTAAAAAAACACTTCTTTAAATTTAAATTTGTCTTTTAAAAAAACACTTCTTTAAATTTGTTATTTGTTTTTAAAAAATCACTTCTTTAAATTTGTTATTTGTATTTAAAATATCACTTCTTTAAATTTGTTATGTGTCTTTATTATCTTAGAAAATGCAAAACCATTGGAAATGGTAGTTTCAAAGGAATAAATGTGGGAATCTTTGTTATGTCATGCCCCACCCCTGTTATTTGTTGATGGCATCCTCATATTTTATGAAGGTTTAAGGAAATCATTGATCTATTTTGCATGGTGGAATTGCTAAAATGGAAAAAATCATTATCACCTCATTGTTTCCCTACAATGTAGTTGAACTAGGTGTTGGAGTGAAATATTTGGGATTTTCATTAAAAACTAATTTGTAAAAACAACATGACTTGCAGATTTTAAGGTAGAGAAAAAACTAAATACTTGGTGTAATAGGTGGTTATCTAAAGGATGAGAAAAAGTTAAATACTTGGTGTAATAGGTAAAGGAGGTTGATTAGTGTTGGTATAAGCAATCCTTAAAGTTATTCCACAATCTATTGGATGTCACTTGCATGGATCCCCAAAGGAGTATTAGAAAATATCAGTGAATTATGCTATAGGATCATTTGGTCATGAGAAAGATAAAAAGAATAGTTGGTCTCTTGGAAAAAAATTGCATTACCAAAAGTATATGGATAATGGAGGTTAAAGAACATCTTTCTATTTTCTAAAGCATTAATGGCAAAGAAAATATGTCAAATGGTTCAAGATTGAACTAGTACATAGCTCCAAACATCGTGGATGAATGGACAAGAAATCCTCTAAAAAGAATCCACAATGCCTCAATTATTTGAAAAGCAATGATTATAGTTTTTCCCATGGTTGGTAATTCAATGGTGTGGCATGTAGGAAAGGGAGACAAAGTGCAAATTTGGTTAGATCTGTGGATAGGAAGCAAGGGTTTGCATATGTTACCTCCTCATTTGATTCATAAATTGAGAGAGGGTATTATACTCTCATGCATGTTTCTAGATGGGATAGGGAAAACACTTGAAAGCAACATTGACTATCATGTAGGGAGGTTGGTTTAAGGGAGGATGATGCAGGGACTTGGTAGAGATACATGGAAAATTTAAGAGCTTGCTATGTTAAATTAAGAGACAATGAGGGACAAATTATTTGGTCTTTGAATCCCATTGGAGACTATGTGCCAAGCATTGGATACAAAGTTATCGTTGTGGAGGGAAGGGGGGACCTTTAGGTTTGGTGGAGGAAACAAGTCTAGAAACTCAAATGTCTAGCAAAATCCAAAATCTTTATATGGCTTCTTTTGAATAACAAAGCTTTAACTTGGGGTATCTTGTAGAAGAGGAATTTCAAAAATCTTAGATGGTGTTGCCTCTGTAAACAAGAGAATGAAACAAAACTACACTTATTATGTTTTTCCAATATACTAAAGGGGTTTGGAACTTGGTAGAAGGATTGANGGTTGGTTTAAGGGAGGATGATGCAGGGACTTGGTAGAGATACATGGAAAATTTAAGAGCTTGCTATGTTAAATTAAGAGACAATGAGGGACAAATTATTTGGTCTTTGAATCCCATTGGAGACTATGTGCCAAGCATTGGATGCAAAGTTATCGTTGTGGAGGGAAGGGGGGACCTTTAGGTTTGGTGGAGGAAACAAGTCTAGAAACTCAAATGTCTAGCAAAATCCAAAATCTTTATATGGCTTCTTTTGAATAACAAATCTTTAACTTGGGGTATCTTGTAGAAGAGGAATTTCAAAAATCTTAGATGGTGTTGCCTCTGTAAACAAGAGAATGAAACAAAACTACACTTATTATGTTTTTCCAATATACTAAAGGGGTTTGGAACTTGGTAGAAGGATTGATAGGCCTTAAAAATGCTTGGAATGGGAATTCTATAGAGGAGGCTCTCATATCTTGGTGTAGTAATAAGGAAACTAAAAGGTATAAAGTTCTCTATGTAATACCCCTAGGTCGAACCCCAATTGTAATGTAAATGTAAATGTACATATAGGCCGATGAGCCAGGACATTTTGGGCCAGAGTGTCTTTGTATATATGTATTTTGAGACCACGGTTCCTATGTGGTTATTAGGTCGAAGAGCCTGGATGTTAAAAGGCTAGTGAGCCTAACTTTGTAAAATGTAATCACGCACAGATTTTAATGAAAACACATCATTGTTGCAAACCAACCAGACAAAAGAGTATGGGGGGATAAACTCCACTATAATGGGAAAGGGGAGATAAGAGTCTAGGAAAGGGGCTAAGCTAAGGGGGTTTAATCCCAAAGGAATATTTTATTAATATTCCTAAAGTCTAAATTCTAAAGTATGGGATTTTCATTTTATCCTAAGTCTATAAGGGGAAACGTATCACCATGTGGTGGGTCCATGCGAGGGGCCTATGTAATTCCCAACATGACAAGTGTCAAGTTGGGAACATGCACATATAATTGGGCAATTTAGTTCATTTATCCCATTCATTCATTCATTATTCCATTAATCTCTCCTACCATGTGTACATTATTGTTTCCATCACCTATACATGTACAATGGGAAGCCTTGGAGTTGTGGGAAACCAGTAACCTGGGAATTGCGCTGAAGAGGCGGGTTGTCAGGCCTGTGAGCTATTGAAGAAGCGAGTTGTCAAGCCCATGATAATTTTCTTCTGGTGAGAGAACTACTTGGAATTGATTCACAAGGTGTCAAGTTGCAGCTACAGGGCTCTGAGACTTCATGTTCGGCTTGTTGTTGAAGCCCCGGAAGGGAAGTGGGATAGTCAAAGGACTATTGAGCAGTGAAGGGGCACAATTCCTAGGGTGGGATAGGCATGTGGGTAATGAGGGGTTGTAGGTTGTCTTCTAGAGTTGGCACCCAAGTATGAACTTTTATGTTGTTTGAGAGACCTTATCCTGGTTTAGAATTCCTTTTCCCAAGTGGAGTTTACTCCCAGCTCAAGGGTGACATGTTGTTGAGTTATGAGCAGCAGAGTCTAAGGCTGTGAGGAAAGTCTGAGGTTTGCATGCAATCGGTGTACTATTTACAAAAAATAAGTGTCTATTATATGTTTGTTTTAATGACTGTGTGTATAATTATGAATTTATGTTATGGGTTTTTCATGTATATACTGCATGTTTATATTTATTGTTACTCTGCATAATTATGTGCATTTACATAGTGTTTTACTAAATTAAATTGGTATCAGAGTTTGGAAATTTTGTGTGGCATTGTCTAGTTCAGAGTTGGGGATGTTACAAATTCAAGTTACAATGTGGTATCAGAGCTCCAATTTCGACACTAAGCCTAAATTGGTCGAATTAGCAGAGAGTTGAAGCAGAAATTCGCATGAAATTAATTTCAGTAGATGTCTGCAATATGTTTGAGGAAAATATTGCAATGAAATTGCAAAATTTCACATGTAATTTGATCAAAGGGAGCCCATGAATTCAAAATAATCATTTTCCATTTTTAATTGGGGAGAATTCAGGCCTATAGGTGGCCGAATTTGGAATTTACAGTGCGGCCATGGTGCCCATGATAAAATTGGGAGAAATTGGGGAAAATGCCTCAAATCCTATAATGAAATTAAAGGAAATTTGACATGGAGTCGTCAAATTTTAAGAGTAGGGGTCAAATTTATATGTACAACATTGAAAGGGGTTGTATCAAGCTTAAATACAAAGCTTCAATGGTGGCCATTGGAATAATTTGCAAATTGGGCATTTTTGGGCATTTTTGGGCATTTTGAAAAAATAAGAAAATTGGGAAAATTGGGAATTTTTTTGTATGTTGATGTCAAAATGACGTGGGGGACACATGTCAGTTGACGTGGTAGAACGGTGACATGTATTTCCATGATGGTAGGTACACGTTGGTAGTGGTAGAGGACGTGGAAAGTGAGTTGGCGCCACGGTGAGGTGCTTACATATCGGATGAAACCATGAGACGGGCCTCTGAAATCATGTCGCGAGGGGGAGGAGGGGGTCATGTGTGGTTAGGATAACCCTAGGCGGGGGGGGGTGCAATACACTAATGCAGACCACATCACCAAGTCCTAAACCATGGTTGGGTTTCACGGCCCCTTCCCCCCTTTGTTAACAGTCGATAGGTCGAGGGGCCCATGATGTGACGGTGACTGTTAATCACCACCGACGCCCCGCGATCCTCCGTAGTCTGATTAAAATGGCATACAACTTCACGCGTGCATGAATAATGGGCGTGGGATGGGACCAGCACATCCCCACAACCAAAACAAATGCACCACGTAGGCGACCAAGGACAGTGGGGCCCGAAGAATTAAAATAATATGAGTGTCCGTATAGGTAAGGGATAAAAGAGACAGAAATAAAGGAAAAGGGTCGATGAGGCCAGGCCAAGTGGACCAAGAGCTGACATGGTGTCCTTCCAGGGGTGTCAGGTATAGTAGGATGTCACATCAGCATCCCAGTCATCCAGATCAAAATAAATTTTCCAGTGATGAAATAACTGGAAAATTATAGTGGCTTCGAGGTGTTCGACTTGCAGGCCATTTTAGGAGGCCTAAATAACATTTTTAACAAGTCCAATTCGTACAAAAGTGTATGTTCGTCCAAGAAACAAGTTTCATCATCTAAAATAATAGAGCTCAAAGAGAGGTTTCTAACGGTGTAAATTGTTCTTCAAACATAGCTAGTATGAGGAAGTTACAGGCCAAATAGTGCAGGGTAAATTTGAGACCCAATTAACTTCTAAGGGCCATAACTTCTTTCTAAGGAATCAGATTGGCACACATAAGTAGTCTATAGAAATATCTTGAGCCATAGAAGATATCCATGGAGTCGAAACATAAATATGGGCACTTAAGAATGTACAAGAGGGAATAGAAGGAACCGTTAGCATTCAAGGCTAA
Source organism: Picea sitchensis (assembly GCA_010110895.2). Classification (NCBI taxonomy): domain Eukaryota; kingdom Viridiplantae; phylum Streptophyta; class Pinopsida; order Pinales; family Pinaceae; genus Picea; species Picea sitchensis. Next base: position 7,710 of record SNQJ01S0179118.1, on the reverse strand, counting down.
AAATATCAATTGGCATGAAACTTCAGTGAGTTGTATCTAGCAACCTGAAACCCATATGTAGGTGAAACTTAGAAAGATTGTCCAAAATATGGTCATGAATGAACCTAATTGAGCTCTTGACAAGTTTTCAAAGGAGCAAGTGCAAGGATGCATGAGCAAAGTTAAAATTTTCACGTGGTTGAAGGATTTTTTGGGTAAATTCAAATGACCATAACTTTCTGCTCAAAACTCATAATTGAGAAAGGAAGCAGTCATTGGAAACATCTTGGACAGAGGAGTCTAGAAATTCACTCAGAAATTTGAATTGGGTAGTTAAATTTAAAAGGAACCAGAAGAAAGGAATTATGATACACTCATGGAACAAAATTATGCATAGTATTTATAGAATTGATCAATTTAGTCTAACAAATCTTGTTGTCTGCACATTCTTTCATAATTAACAACAATTAGATCATAACATGATCGGTGCAGAAATCAAAAGCATGGAAGATGCACAAAGAACCTACAACCATGAAGATGATGTCAGAGGGATGTATGTCAATATGGGTAATGAGGGTACAAATTCAAATGGACATGGAGAAGGAAAGGAAGAAACCTGAACTTGGTGGAGACCATAAAAAGTTTGCAAAATGATGTCCAAAGTTATAAAGTTGATAATGATATGATTATGAAAGCCAGGGAGCAGCAAGATGACTTCAACATCAATTTTCTACAGAGCTTGGACAGAATAGAGAATATGGATAAGGAGACCGAGTCAAGCAAATCAAAGAGTCACAGGTCTCATGATGAGAAAAGAAAAACAAGATGTGTTGACATGCATCACCATCACTCTCCAAGGCATTCATCTAAGAGAGTACAAAACAGTTCAAGCCCATCTCCTGTCATAAATCATAAGAGGAGGTATGGGGTGGATGAGCTATAGGGAGAAATGAATAATAACAAGCCTCCTACCTTTGATGGTGAGCATAAGAAGGATGAGGATGTGGAGAGTTGGTTGTTGGACATGAAGTACTTTCAGTTACATAATTATTCTTCACATGCAAAAGGGAGAATTGTCGTCTACCAGCTCAAGGGAAAAACATCAATGTGGTGGGACCAGTTTGTGCAAGCGCAACACATTGATGAGAAGAAGATTACTTCGAGGGAGTTTAAGAGGTATTTTGAAAAGAAATATTTAACCAAACGTTACTATGATAAGAAAATGAAGGAGTTCTTTGAACTCAAGCATGGGAGTATGACCATAGATGAGTATGAAAGGAGATTTTTAGAGTTGTTGAAATATGTTGCTTTCATCAAGGATAAGTAGGTTAAGATTCAGAGGTACTTGAGTGAGCTTCCATCATTTATCAGTAATAAGATACAGTATGATGATCCCAAGACATTGGAGGAAACCGTAAGGAGAGCTAAATGTATCTATGATCAACATAGAGGAAAACTAACTTTCCAAAAGGATTGAGAAGACAAGAAGAGAAGCAATATGGAGCATAGGAAGAAGGGGACCAATCCACCATTCTTCAAAAGCAATACTCAGGGACAACTAGCTTCTAAAAAACCTAGAATGACATAAATAGTGAGGCAAAGACCAAGGCAACAGCCTATGAAATGTTGGGGTTGTGAGGGAGATCATGTGTACATAGATTGTCCTCGCAGAAATGAAAAAATAAGCATTGTTCACAATGTACATCAAGTTGATACAGTGGAGGACATAGGTGGAAATGTACCTAGGATCTACGCAGCCCTGGATAACAAGAAAACTTAGTTTTAGTCACATATGATTGAAGTGGAAGGTAATATCAAAAACCAACCCAGTTCTATTTTAATTGATTCGGGAGCTATTCATAGTTATCTAGATCCTAAGATGGTGGAAAGATTTCAATTGCCAAAAAGCAAGTTTGTCATTGTCTTCTTGGATGACATTTTTATCTACTCCAACTCTGAAGAAGAGGATAAGTAGCACTTGAATATGGCGCTATAAGTATTGAGAGAACATCAGTTATATGCAAAGTTGGGCAAATTCTCATTCTACCAGAGGCAAGTACATTACATGGGGCATATTATTTCAAAGAAAGGGATAGTAGTGGATCCAGAAAAGATAAGAGCCATCGAAGGATGGCCAACACCAAGGAATGTCTCAGAAGTGAGATCATTCATAGCACTTGCAGGTTACTATAGAAGATTCTTTGAAGGGTTTTCGAAGATTGCACACTCAATCACATTTTTCCAAAAGAAGGGTGTGAGATTCAAGTGGATCCATGAGTGTGAAAGAAGTTTTCAACACTTGAAATATTTATTGACAAGTGCACCAATTTTGAGAATTGTTGATCCTAATGAAGATTTTTTTTGCGTGCACTGATGCATGTAAAGAAGGGCCTAGTGGAGTCATTAGTCAAAATGGACATGTGGTATGCTACGAATCAAAAAAGTTTAAAAAGCATGAGAGACTCTATGCCAGTCATGATTTAGAATTGGCAGCCATAGTGCATGCCTTGAAGATGTGGAGGAACTACCTCATGGGGAAAAGATTTGAGTTGAGGACAGACCAAATATTTGTTTGGACAACCAACTTTGGTCAGAATTCTTTAGTGAGTATGACTTTGATATAAAGCATATCAAGGGTAAAGAGAACAAGATGGTCGATGCACTCAATAGGAGAGTGCATGAGATGCACATTACAACCATTAGCATGTACAAATCAAATCTGGAAGAAAAAAATTTAGAGGCTATAAAATCATATCAGCACTATGTGGAAATAAAGACAAAATTACAACTAGGTATTTTGTAGCAGAAAACTAAATATTTTGAGTTAAAAGAGGATTAAATCGTCATGTATAGGGGCAGAGTTTATGTGCCAAATTTTCAAGAGTTGAAAAATATGATATTAAAATAAATGTACAATGTGCCTTATGTTGGGCACCCGGACTACCAAAAGACAATTGTAGATGTCAAGAAACAATATTATTGGTCATGTATGAAGAAAGAAGTGGTTGATTTTATTGTCAGGGGTTTGGAATGTCAAAAAGTCGAGGTTGAGCATAGACACTCAATTGGTTTGCTACAGTCATTTCTCATTCCTGAGTGGAAATGAAAAGTTACAACTATGGATTTCATCACTAAGTTGTTTGCACGATTTCATCATGGTAGTGGTGGATAAGCTTACTAAAGTTGTCCAGTTTATTCCAGTAAAGCTCGCTGACAAGGCAACCAACATTATTAATATTTATATGACAGAAATTGTTAGGCTACATGGTGTACCCAAGACAATTGTATCTGACAAAGATCCCAAATTTACATCAAATTTTTTGAAAGGTTTATTCACAGGATTTGAGACAAATTTGAACTTTAGCACAGCCTATCATCCAGAGTCAGATGGATCCAGAGTTAGATATAAAAACAGAGAGAGTCAACCTGGTGATCGAAGACATGCTAAGGATGTATGTGATGGATAAACCATCAAAATGGGAAGATTATTTGCATTTGGTTGAGTTTGTTTATAACAATGGGTATCAAACATCTCTAAAGATTAGTCCACTTGAGGCACTTTATGGTATAAAGTGCAACACACCAGTGAGTTGGGACAACTTAGTAGACAGAGCAGTGGTTGGGCCAGAATTACTTAAGGAAATGGAAGAGCAGATGGTGAAAATAAAGCAGAATTTAAAGGATACCCAAGACAGGAAGATAAGTTATGTTGATAAAGGAAAAATTCACAAAGAATTTAAAGTGGGTGACCATGTGTTCTTGAAAGCAAAGGCCAAGAGAATTTCTTTGAAATTGGGAAATTGTTCAAATCTGACAACATGTTATTGTGAGTCGTTTGAAATCCTGGAGATGATGGGTCATGTTGCATACATGCTTACACTACCTGCATAGAAGTGTATTCATAATGTATTCCATGTATCTTTGCTTAAAAACTATGTACCTGGTATTAATCATGTCATTGATTGGAATGTGATTCAGGTAGAGTCAGAAAGCGACTTTCAAGTGCAACCGGTTTGCATATTGGATCAGAAGATCAAACAGCTCCAAAATACCTACATATTTTTGAAGACTTTTGAAGTTTTGATTGTACATGTGTATATAATACTCTAAAGACAATACATAAATAAGGGGGAGGAGAATGTAATACCCCTATGTAGAACCCTAATTGTAATGTAAATGTAAATGTATATATTGTTAAGTTTTTAGTGTTGTTATTAGGTTCTTTTCGATTAATAGAGCATTTCCAAAACAATAGCATAAGTAGGATCACTGAAAGAAACACAATCACAAGGTACACATCATTTTATCCTGGGAAACCCTCATGGGGTAGAAAACCCAGCAAAAACTTCCTTAATAATAGATTGTCAATACAATGTCAAGACTTAAGACCAAACCACCAAGAATAAACTAGGACTGCCTTCAAAAGATGTGCAGTAGAAGTGTGAGTGAGTGTGTGTAAGTGAGGTGTCCTCACTTATAAATACTAGCTGAGGAGGTGCTAGGGTTATGTCTCTTCACCAAGTAGGGCCGACTTCTTCCAATAGTGGTTAAAACCACTTTATTAAAACCTAGGGGGTGACTTTACAAACACCACCATATAAATATGGTTTGACCAATCCACAAAAGGGCATTTGATCTATAAGATAATAACTCAAATATAGTTAGAATATTCTTCGAAGTTACAATATTTCAAAACTCCCCCTTAATGAGAAAGGTATTCTACTAACATAACCCAATACAACATCATCAAGAGAGAGAGAGAGAGAGAGAAAGGGCATCAACATCATCAGCTTCTGGAACATTGACTGGCATTTCTACAAATCATCGGAAGTTTTTCTCATCATTAATAACATCGTCGTTCACAGCATGGAGCTGGAGTAGCATCATCATCCTCATCGACATGAGGCTAAAGTAACATCATCATCAGCAACAACATGAAACTGAAATAACATCTTCATCCTCATCAGCGTAAGATTAAGGTAATATCATCATCAGCAGCAGCATGACGCTGAAGTAGCATCATCGATAGCATGAAGCTAGAATAAAAATATCACCAACATTAGGCTAGTACACCATCATCAAAAGCACGAAGTTGATACAACATCATCAACGGCATGACGCTGAGACAACAACATCATCAGCACGAGGTTGAAACAACATCATCATTAGCATGAGGCTGAGACAACAACATCAACAGCATATGGAAACAAAATGAGGCAGGTGCAACAACAACATTTTGAGGTACTCTGACAGACAGTCCTTACTGGACCTTTGGGATCTACCCAAGAATCAAAAGATTCCCTAGGACATAAAATCCTAACGGAGCTACCACGTAGTACTCCGACAGAACATCCTTATTGGACCTTCGAGATCTGCCCAGGTATCAAAAAATTACCTAGGATATAAAATCCTAACAGAGCTACCACTACTGACCACAGCTGGCATATACGTGCACAGGTACTCTGACAAACCGTCCTTACCGAACCTTCGAGATCTGCCCAGGGATGATCAATCCCCTAGGATATAAAATCCTAACAGAGCTACATGTTGTTGATCAAGATACCATAGTATCATCGGCATCACTCCCCCTTTCGAGGGAGGTCCTTTCGGACCACACCAAGCTTGTCTCGGAAGTACTCAAACTTTACACGAGACAGAGACTTGGTCAACACATCTGCAACCTGCTCATATGTGCCAACATATTGGAGCTTTACAGCTCCCCTCTGCACCATATCACGAATGTAGTGATATCGGATTTCCATGTGCTTTGACTTATCATGGAACACTGGGTTCTCTGTCATCTTTATGCAACTCTGGTTATCACAAAATCATGGTGGCTTCCATATCCAGATCGAATAGACCTGTCAACAACTTGTGAAGCCATATGGCTTCACAACTGGTAGAACATGCTACAATGTATTTCGCTTCTGTCATGCTGAGAGAAATACCGGATTGCTTCTTGCTTTTCCATGATGTCATGGCTGACCTCAGACTGAAACAACATCATGAAGTGCTCTTTTTATCAGAAACACTTACAGCCCAATCTGAATCAGTATAACCACACAGTCTGAAGTCATCATCTCCAGTATTACAGAGACCATAATCCAACCTACCCTTAAGGTATTGCATCACATGTTTTGCAGCTACAAGGTGAACACGTCTGGACTCTACTAGATACTGACTCAAGGTGTTCACGGCAAAACATATATCTGGCCTAGTATTCCTCAGATACATTAATGAACCAATGATCTGTCTATATAGAGTAGCATCAATCAATTTTGACGAGGTATCCACCAGGAGCTTCAACTTTGTTTCCATAGGTGTGTTCATGGCTTTACATTCCAACATGTCAAACCTCTTCAGTATTTCAATTGCATACTTCCCTTGGTTAAGGAAGATCTTCTCTAGGCTCTGTCAAACTTCAAGACCTAAGAAATAATGCATCAGTGATAGGTCTTTCATCTCAAATTTTGCAGCGAGCTTCTTCTTACAATCTGTGATGAGATTTTCTTCTCCTATTAAGAATAAGTCATCCACATACAGTAGCAGTATAATTGGTTCATCATTAATAACCTTGAAGTAAAGGTTAGAATCAGATTTACTCTTGGTAAATCCCAAGCTCGTCAAGAAATTGTTAATTCAACCATACCAAGCTCTAGGAGCTTGCTTTAACACGTACAGAGCTTTCTTCAACCTGTAGACATGAGTCTTTCCATCTTCAACTTCAAAACAAATTTTCACATCACATTGTACCAACCTGGTACATTTGTTCAGCTATAACTTAATCTGCACAATCATGTGCTAGCTCTATGTGCTTTCTGCAAAGCACTATTTGTCTCACTACTTGAGAGTATGTCCTATGTTCTTTTTGCAAATGTTCCTCTGGGACTGGGACTCTGCACCTGCATCTTCTCTGAAGCTGAGAATCATTGTAGTTGTTGAACTCTGAGAGTAGTTCCTCTATTCTATCATGGCAACAGCTTCATCTGAAACTAAGAGTGGCTCAATAATTGATGTTGAAGGTAGTTTTTCTTCTTTCATGGAGGTAACTCAATCTCAAATACAGGGACTGCTCCCCCTAAATCTCATACTATATCAGAATCGTGGTTTTTCTGGTTGTCTTCATGAATACTGGAACTATTTATTCGATTGTTGGAGCAAGTGTGTCGTCATAGTCTTCTCCCTCTTGTTGGGAGAATCCTCCGTACACAAATCAAGGTTTGTACATCTTATATTGTTATCTACAGCATGTTTGATCTGTTAGATCAATCTTGGAAGTCACCATTGACTTCCTTTCTAGTCTTAAATAAAAAATCCATATCCCAACCCTTCTGACTAGCTTCCTTCTCTGTTACTAAAACAAGGGAATCTTCCCAGGGGATTTCATGTCCCCTAGATGTCTCTGGAGATATGATCTAGTCTCCTCAACTCATAGCATCTGTCTGTCAGTCTCTTCTTTCTGAGATCAGACTTACTCTGAGTCTTGATTTCTTCAAAGTCTACAAAAACTTCATAATTTTTGTAGGATACACTTGGTGTTGAATGCCAAGTCTTAATATGAAAAGTTGAGTCGGGCTTCAACCGAATTCTACTTCCTGTCAAGGTGGATTCATTATCCATTGTCCAATTCTAATGTTTGGTCATATTTGGAGCCTTCTGCTCATTATGATCAATCTTCATATGAGATACTTTGTATCTCAAAAGTATCTTCTTCTTCATCTTCTTTGGTAC
>SNQJ01S0179117.1:0-18364 GCA_010110895.2 Picea sitchensis | reverse complement strand
AAGAAGTTTTCCTCAACAACATACCAAACTCACGAGGATATGTCTCAACCACACACAAATAAATATGATCTAATAGTTGGAGAAGATCTCTCACAACTAACTAGATCTAACAAATCCAAACCAATCTCTAATGTAAGCATTAATTCTAACACTCATGAACCTGGACATTAATATAATCTAGTTTCCTTATAGTTTCTTGCATTAATCTAGGTACCATTTTTTTGGGGAACTGATGAAAGATATAAAAATCTCACAAGTTGCAATATCGTTTTTGAATGCTCCAAACATATTATAATATATTGCAATTTTGTTTATATAAATAAAATACATATTTTTTTGTTTGGAAAAAAATAAAATAAAAAACATATATCCTTTAAAATAATTTGAAATAAGTTTAACATTCAATGTGTATGAATATCAAAGATTAAAATCAACAAAGTCAATCGAAATTCAATCATTGAGATTGGAAATATTGAATATAAACATTAAACAATACAATGAAAACCATATATATGTTTGCAAGTTGTAAACAAAGATAGTTTAAAATATATTTATATAGTGACTTGTAACAAATACCCTTCAAAATGGTTTGGGCATTCACTCTATAAATGTGAAAGATTAACAAAGCTAACAATTGACATTGGAAATATTGAACATAAAAGATTGCAAGTTGTAAACAAAGGTATTTATAAACTATATTTGTTTTTATAATTATACAATGATTTTGTATGATTGTTTTGTTTGGGTTATGTGTTTTTTAAAAAATCTTGGAAGTTTAATGAAACATTGGTCATTGAAGACTTGGCACAAATTCTGCAATAGAGAAGTTGTGGTGGTAAAACTAATGGTGAGAAAAGAGATTACTGAATGAGGATAAAATTTATGTACATAAAAAAATGTTTACTTTGTAAGTTTTATGGATTTATGTTTATTTTACAAAACAAAAACATATATATATATATATATATATATATATATATATAAATTTTAAAATTACAATTAAAGACGGAGACCAAATTATAGGACAATGAGGAGTTTAAACTTAGAACTTCTTAAAACACATATTCTTAATTTATAATATATATATATATATAGTTTCAACAATCATTTTAAATAAGTTATACAAACACACTTTTTTTTTTTTTTTTTTGGTCACAATTCTATTCAACAAATGACAAACATCTAATACAACTTATTATTCAAATTTTTTCATTAAAACAATACAATAAATTATAAAACAGTGAAAATATCCGATACAACCTACTATTCAAATCTTTTTATAACACTTTCCTCTTTGTCAAGTATATACTCAAAATCATTTCCTTACCAATACCCTAAATAAGATAATGCCCATTCTCCTCGAAATTTACATAATTACAGGTTGTTTATGAATTTTTAAAAGTTTAAATCTACTTAGAGATCTTCAAAATCTAAATCTCTGCGACATGAAGAAACTAAATACTTTACCCTTTGATCCGTGGAACCCTACAGAGGATCCAGTTTTCTGTCGGGTTTGCTACCTTATATAAATTTCCCAATGGCCGCTTCATATAAAGGATATCCTCTCTTTTTTTTGATAAAGAAGAATATCCCTGGCATCTTATGAGGATCAGTCCGTGATGTCATATGGAGAAAATCTTACAACTTTATTTCGAATGACTTGAGCAATAATGTCATCTATCTAAAGACGATGAACAATATCCCTGTGCTGCAATACTTATGTATGTATATATATATATATATATATATATATATGCAATCTTTTAATATTGATGTATATATATATTGTTAAATATATTGTACCCTCAACAGTATGACAAAAATAGAAAGTACAACTTTCTAGTACAGATGGCAGTGTACAGTTGTACTTTCTATTTTTTATCTTATTGAGCTTATATATGCTCAAGCATCTTACATTGTAACAAAGTTCTAAGTTCTGTACTTTTTTTGTACTTCTTCATACATTTTGAATATACTATTCTTTTCTCTCATTTTCTCTTGCTTCACAATTTATCCATGGCCTCGAGATTGTTAAGCTTCTTCACGGTTAGGAGAGCAACACCACGATCCTCACAGCATGAGCTTACATCTTGAGAGCCGCAACCACGATTTTCACAAGGCTTGGAGAGCTGGCCGTAATACTCTTTAAAGATGGCCGTAACAAGCTTGCGGAGGAAGCGGAGCGTCTGATACTTTCGAAGATCACGGGCCGAAGAGCCTTGAAGAAGAAACTGTAAAGATTCTTGTAATCTTCTCAGGAATCGTCAAAGAGTGACGAAGAAAATCCGAAGGAGGCGAGAAATTTTAAAAGAAATCAAAAATTTCGCTCAAATCTATTAAAGATTGAACCAATAAACAAAGAACTCGTGAATTTCTTTCAAATATTTGAAACATTCACAAATTTCTCTTCCGCAGGAGAAAATTCCGTCAAATTCAGCAAAGATCGCGTCAAACATGCAAAGAACAGCCATTGAGGCCGTAATATTTGTCCTATGAATAGAGCTGAGGCAGAAATTTAGTTTAGAAGGGACAAGGAGAGCGTGGAAAAGGTTAAAGAATTTCAGCTGTTAGATCTTACGTGAAGGCCCGACAACCGTTAGATTAGAAAGAAGGTGCATGACGTTTAGTTGTTTGGAGCGCACCGGAGAATTTATGAGTTGTGAAGTCCCGACGTCATCTTGACTGTCTGATCAAGAGAAACGTGGTGAGATCCTATTCCATAGCAAAATCGAGAATCGGGAGTTGGAGGAGAGAAAAAAATCCTCTCTCCAAAAACTCCGAATCTGTGAAATGGTGAAGGCCTCAAGAAATGATCACGATCGTCCATCTCCGGAGGACGGTGGCAATGACTAACGCGCTCGGCATTTTCGACGTCCGGGGACTCAATTTCTGTCAAAGCTTGACATCGCCTTTCAGCGAAATCGCGATACGAAATCCCAATCCGGAATCTTAAGCCGTCCATCTCCTGGACGCGTGGCAAACACCTCGTGGTACTGCAATGGGATTTTTGGCATTTCAGAATTTGGGGTTTCAAGTTGTCAAAATTTGACATGCAACTCAATCGCGTCACGAAATCTGATCAATCTCGATGATCCATCTGACCGGACCGTGCATGGACGCCAGGCCACCGTCGTATCGGCATTCGGGTTTCAAGGTGACACCAATTGAACATGTAAAGTCGCGGAGAAAATTATCGAGAGACGAATCAAGGCCGTCCATCTTTCAGGGCCAGCACGTGGCATAAATCCGTTTACTGGAAACAGGATGGCGTCATGACTTCATCGGTTTTCGGAGTTCGGCATTCGGATCAGCATGGAGATAAGAGGTCGGGGCAGCGCATATCATGAAATCAGCGAGGAGAAGATCAGCGACCCGCGTCAATGTTGGTGGCGTTAATACCGCGGTCAGACCATCGGAAAAGTCCGTCAGAGACGGTATCATGGAAAATGTTGTCGGAATGAGGAGTAAAGAAAACCTCGACATCGGGGAGGAAATCCGGGTCAGCGAAATCGAATCTGATCAGGCCAAAAGATTCGATCCTTTGCAGTCTGGACCGTCCAGAAAAAGTCAAAGCGTTTTAGCATTGATTTAATAAGCCAAAAAGAAGCGAGGAAAAGCGGTAGCACCATAACATTAAACCGCGTGGTCACATTGCAAGGAGACCAAGGGCAAATTCAAGCCTGATAAGCTCCTATTAGCCATCGGCAAACTATCCATCGGCAAATCGGCGTTTATGATATCGGAGGTAAATACGAATTTTCCTCTATTTTTCTGCAAATTAAAAAAATAAAAAAATGGCATCATCTAGCAACCTAGGATAGCTTCGAGGTCGATGCTTAAGGAAAAGAACTACCAGTTACGGTCCCCTTGAATAAGTCGTTCACCGCAAACACAAGAATGATGAGACAGTGGATCTTGGCTATATAGAACCAGATCCGATAGCCCTCGCTGCCATGACAAATGCTCCGGAAGAATTACTCGAACGACTCACGAGGACCAAAAGAAAACAAAGCAAATTACGAGATCGAGATCTCACCGTAGATGACTTCGATTTTCTCGAAAATCCTGTTGGTAGTACTTAAAAGCAGAATACAGGACATCCTCAAATATCTACCAAGCAAATAGCGAGGTAAAAGCAGTTAAAACTCTGATCCTTATGGTTCAAATTCGAACTCCAAGGATAGCCGGTAAAGCGTAAAATCGGTTCATGACAGGAGAATCATGGGAATGAAATGAACGAGATCAAATTGATTGAGTGAAACCCTCGATCAAAAGAATTGTTGAAAATTATCAGAAGTTTACCGAGGAAATTTGAAATGGTTGTATGTGAGCCATCCTTGAATTCAAGGACCTGTCAAGATTTTCAACGAGATAGAACTAATTGGTTCTCTGGTGACACATGAGACAAGACTACATTTCACAGATGAGTCAATCTCAAATACCTTCGGTCTCAATTCTCATTCAGGAAAGGCGAGGAAAGTAGAGGAAGAGGAACAACGAGATTTATCCCTCATGCCGATTGGAGGAAATAGACAACAATATCCCACTCAGTTCCAAAGGTCAACAAAATCAACAACAATATCAACATCAAAATTTCCATCCTCAAAGAAATGGAGGAAGAAAGGTCTAATGACAAGTCAAGCATACAATGATATTACTCCAAAAATTATGGGCACTATAGATATGAATGATAGAAGAAGCAAACAGATCGGCTCTGGGTAAGGGCATATGTCAAATCATGGGAGAATCCTCAAAAGGTATGTTTCTCTCTCATGCCACAAAACTGAAAAAACAACCTAAAGATGCGGTTCTTTGGGCCGGTGGATCGCGACAATCATGGCGGAGTAACAAAGGGTCTCTCATGCTATGATTCTTCAATCTCCTCACGATATTACTCTTGGTAATAATCGTTTAGTCAAAGTTCAAGGAAAAGGCTGACATTCTTATTCTTACAAAATGAGAATGTAAAGAAAGACATAAACAATGTCTACCATGTACCCGGACAGAAACATAATTTTTAAAGTGTAGGACAACTCATTGAAAAAGGATAGGTACTTTTTGAGGAGCATCTTGTAAAATCTATGATAGAAAACCAACCAGAAAATTGATTTCCGAAAACTATATGACTCCAAATAGGATGATTCCCATACCCTCGAGAACTGCAAATCTGATTCAATCTTATGCACAGAGTGCATCAACTATGAATGAATCAATGGTTTGGCATACAAGATTTGGACATCTACCATTTGAAAGTCTAAGTCTTCTTTAGAAAAACTCCATGGTCAAGGTTTACCTATTTTTTAAAGAACAAATCCCCCCACGTGAGTCTTGCATACTTGAAAACACAAGAAAACTAGTTTTCCAATGATCTTCCAATAAAAATGAACAACATCTTGAATTAGTTCATTGACCTATGTGGACCAATGGAAATAGAGTGAATAGGTGGTAGTTTTTTACTTTTTAACGTTTATTGATGATTTAGTAGGAAAATATGGATCTATTTTCGCAGACACAAGTCTGAAACATTTACAAAAATTCAAAGAATTCAAGGCAGAAGATGAAAAACAGAGTAGCAAATTTCTCAAAGTACTCAGATCAGATGGAGGAGGAGAATACAAATCCAAAGAATTTGCAAATTTCCTGCAAATCTCAAGGCATCATCATGCAAGCAACAACAAAAGGATATACTCCACCGGTGAGAGATGAATTGGTGAAAGAAAGAATCGGATGCATCCTTGAATATGGCAAGAACTCTTCTTAAAGAAAACACTTGTCAAATACTTTTAGGGCTGAAGCGGTGTATACTCGATCTATCTTCACGAGCGAGGATCACCTACCACGGAGTCTGGATAGAGTTCCCCAAGAAGCTTGGAGTGGGACAAGCTCAGTAGCTCATCTAAGGACATTTGGATGCATAGCATACTTTGCCACCTTCAATTCAGGAAAAGAAGCGATGTGAAGTGAAAATGCATTTAAATAGATACGATGAAACATCTAAAATTTCTAGAGTTTTACAATCCAATCGCAGAAATTAATTCTCATGAGATGTCTGATTTTGGAAAACAATTACAGGATAATTAGGAAAACCAACAAATTGGGGCGTTCACAATCCATTTGCTGCCAAGGTTAGAAACCACTGAAGTCCCGAGCGATGCATACCTCAAACTTCTCTTCCAAGTTCTGGTGCAAGGACAACGGATAATTCCTGGGATAGCTCAACTTCCTGGCGATCATTCTCTAAACCCTGAGAATCAGGAGAACTTCGAAGCTTGAGAGAAATCCATCAGCAGAGTTGGATGACTTTGAGCCAGCTTATAATTTTTGCTTTAATGTCATGTCAACCCACATCCTTCAAGGAAGCGACTAAAGAACCCTGGCGGGTTCTAGCCATGAACCAAGAAATTAGAGCTCCATTGAAAAACAAGACATGGGATCTTATTGACTTTCCAAGTCACAAGAAAAGAAATGTGGATGTCAAGTGGGTTCTAAAACCAAACTAAATGAAAAAGAGACTGATTAACAGAAACACAAGGCAAGACTTGTTGTGTTTTTCACAACAACCAGGTATTGATTGTGGTGAAACTTTTGCTCAGAGTAGCAAGATTAGACCTTAGCTATAAGGACTTTATTAGTATATGACACAACACAAATGCTTGAAGTATACCAAGTAGCATGTCAAGTTCGCGTTTCACAAATGGTTTTAAAGAAGAGTTTAATGTCGATCAACCACACTGGATTTGAAGTCCAAAGGCCAGCCAAAGTCTCGGTTGAAGAAGCCTTGTGGCAAAGCAGCTCCAAGAGCTTGATACAGTAGAATTGACACCTACCCGATCAAAAGTGGCTTCAAAAGAAGTCAAAATGAACCAACACTTTATACCAAAGCAGATCAACATGGTAAAAACTGAATTGTATGTTTATATGTTGATGACATGATTACACAGGAAATCTAGAGCTAACAAATTTCAAGCATGCCCTTACTGTCGAATTTGAGATGTGAGATCTTATGTAAGAAGAATATTTTTTAGGCATTGAGGTTCATCAATTATGCGAGGTATTTTGTCAGCAAAAGTATGCGGCAGACATTCTCAAAAGGTTTAGCATGGAAGGATGCACCGTCAATGAAACCCCCATACCGCTAGGCACAAAATTAAGCAAGAAGGTGAATTCCTCGTGGATTCTGCTTTATACAAAGTTTAATGGCGGTTTATTTACGTATCTTACAGCAACTAGGCCCGACATCATGTATCTCACGAAGCCTAACCTTGTTTCAGTTCATGGAATCACCCAAGGATTCACATTGGAAAATGACAAAACGAATTTTTGAGATATGCTTGAGGAACACTACATTTTGGTTTATGGTACACTACATCTGATTGTAATCAATATGGTTACGGATAGTGACTACGAGCTGACTGGATGATAGGAAAAGCACATCATGATATGTTTTTCAACTGGGCACGGACGATTTCATGGGCATCGAAGAAACAGCCAATTGTATCAATATCTTATGTAGAGGCAGAGTATGTCGTTTCTACCTTAGCTTCATGTCAAGATGTGTGGTTGATAAGATTATTGAAAGACATGTCACAAATAGAGAGGGATCCAACTTTCTATCTTCTCTGACAACACATCAGCCATTGCATTATCCAGAACCATGTGTTTCACAAGAAAAGTAAACACATTGACTTTTCGGTTTCATTTTATCGTGACTGATCAACCAATGGTGACATTACTACAATTTTGTGGTTCTCAGATCGACTTGTTGATATCTTTATGACCACTAAGAGAATGGAGTTTTTGACTACGAGAACAACACCAAGCATAATTAGATCTTTGTGATTGTAACATTGATCCTAAGAGGGGTATTAAATATATTTAGCCTCAACATTAAGGCCAGGCCACAACGCATTTCTTGCTAGTGATTGTGCACCTATTTCTCTTGCTTGAGCATATATAAGCTGGTATTTCTATTGTTAAAGGCATGATGCTTCAACTTACTTGTTACATGCTTCTTATACATTTTGAATATGCTATTCTTTCTCTGTGTTTCTCTATGCTTTTAATTTATCATATATATGTGGTATATACACGGTTGCATATATTTCATAAGGAACTAGCTTTCGTATGAAGGAAGGAACTAACTTTCCTAGACAAAGAGTTCTTTCGTATGAAGGGAAAGACTGGCTTTCTAGATAAAATTTCCTTTCATTATGAAGGAAGGAACTTGGCTTTCCTTGAAGGAAGGAACCTTCTTTCGTACGAAATAAGAAGAAGAACGGTTTTAAACTAAGGAACTCTCTTTCGTCATGAAGAAGATGGAAAACCGAACACATTACTCGTTACTTATATCCGATTCAATACATTGTCTTTAAATATGAATTTGGGATATTGAAATCCACAACGCAAGTAATTAAAAGGCGAAGGTCATCAAGTTGATAGTTAACAGCAGAAGGATTTAGTAAGGAGAAGCAGAAGAATAAGAAATTAGGATGGAGGACCTGTATTGTTTAATGGCGGCCTTCGAGATATTCAAGAAGCAGGCCTCTTGCATGATTCCTTAGAGAGATTCAATAAGTGAGCCCTCCTCCAAATCCACGATGATGCCTGCCGTCAGCGAAGGAAGTCTGCAGAAGGCAAATTTGAGATATCCTGGTCTTTCACGGACCCCATTGGCAGCACCGGCGCAGCTTCTTCGGTTCCGCTGGAAAGGCTGAACCCCATTTCCTTCAACGAGTTGGAGGTCAGGGAAAGTCCACCACGAATAGGTGGTGTACGAGGCACTGTGCGTGGAGGCCACCGGGATATGCAGTATCATGACCTTGCTTGAGGACGATAATGGACTCGCCGTCAGGCTGGCAATCTACAACACGGCTCCATCCCAGATTGCGGACATAAAGAAGCTTTACCCCAAGGGAGTCAGGCTGGCCGTCAAGGAGCCCTATTTTAAGATCGCCTCCGATGGTGGTCTTCTCATCCGCGTCGACAACCCCGCCAACGTTGTGAAGCTCATGACGAGAGGAAAGCAGGCGGAGAGCCTGCGTGTGGATCTAGGATGTGAGACAAAAAGGTAACAGATGCTTCAGGGAGCAAAACTGGGACGCAGCAGTCAAGCATTATACGAAATGCATTGACACCTCTCTGCTTCAGCTCAAGGAGAGCTCCTCCAGTGGTAATAAGCAATATCACTAACTGCCTTCTCAATGCGTATTCCAACAGGGCGGAGGCATTGCTCAAGATGAAGGAATTCAGATGGGCGTTGGAGGATTCCAACAACGCGCTTCGGATCGATCCCGGCCATCTCAAAGCGCTATGCAGGAAAGGCCGCGCTCTGCTCGGGTTGAGGCATTATGGGGAAGCATGCGAATGTTTGACGAAAGCGGACAAGACCAGCCCCGGGCACAGGGAAATACAAGAGGCGCTAGGCCGGGCCAAGACTTTGTACGCCCAGAGCCTGAAAGGCAAGTATGACATCTCTGACTACCTGCTCGGATTACCTACATCTTCTCCTCCGGAAGTGGCCGATTTCATAGGCCCTGTGGAGATCAAGATGACCGACGACGGCCGGGGTCGGGGGCTCTACGCCACCCGAGAAATAGAGACCGGGGAGCTTTTTCTGGTAAGCAACGCTGCCGCAGTTGCTTATGAGGACAGGCAGAGCGCCTCTCACATCTTGTCGTCTCTAGAAGATCTTGTCACCGTGGTGGTCCGTGATGCGAGAAAGTCGCAGAGATTGCTCCGCCAACTTTATAGTTTACACAATTTCTCCATGCCTGGCAGCCTGGATGTTCCAGATATTGATCTGTTCAAGATGGAAGGCCAAGAAGAACAAAATGAAAAATTGCAGGTAGACGTTAACCGTATTCGGGATATTGTGAGTTTGAACGCATTCGGTGGAGCCGTACAGACGTTTGTTTCCAAATCGAAATTATATGATGCCAGTCTTGCCAAGCGAGGCCGGGATTTGAGCGGTCTTTGGCTGCTGCCGTCATTCATTAACCATTCCTGCTTGCCTAACTCGAAATGGCTGGAAGTGGGAAGCGCATTGTTTATTCATGCCTCCAAGCCCATAGAGAGAGGAGAAGAGATCACCATTCCTTACTTTGATGCCCTCATTCCCTTACCGCAACACCAAGCCAGGTGCAAGAACTGGGGCTTAGAGTGCAAGTGCAGGAGATGCATTGTGGAGCACTCTCTAAGGACATCACTGGTGCCTATAATTACAGCGTGCTTTGAGCAATTGCATGACAAAGCCAAGGAAGAATTGATTGCTGCAAGGTCTCATCAACAGCCTTTCGATGTGGATCTTCCAGTATGCGCACAGTTCGCAAGGCTTTCTGTAGATGCAGAGGCGATCATCCAGAGCTCTCCCGTCTTGAAAACGGAAGAAGAGAAGAACTGGATTCGCGCATCTTTTATTTCTGCATATCTGGCCGGAGCAGAGTCCAAAGGCTTCCCTTGGAAAATGTTGAACGACTGCTTTCCTTCCTTGCAGAAAGTAACTATGAAGGCCATTCAAAGCACTGTGCCCGAGGACATTTGAAATCTGGTGATGACAGATCAATATTTCAAATATTTCCAGTGTTGGATGGTGGATGAAAATGAAGCATTTATTACAGATATGCATCAGGATGATAAGGCGAGGAGGCATCAGTGTCTTTGCTTAAACGGTGAATGCTCTCAAAGCTGCTCGATGCTCAAATATTCAAACCTATACTTGTTTTAGTAATAGTACAGCTGCCATTGCCGCGCCATGATAGAATCATATTCGAGTTGAATGACATAGGCATATTTTGTTTGAAGTATTAAGTTTAATTAGTTCAAATTATTTTCATATATTCCTGGTATTTGACGAAGATTCAAGGAGAGCTTTTGTTGGTACGAATATGAAAGCTGCATAAATATTAAAAAAGCTGGGTTGAATACAGATAGAATGGTCTTGAAGTCTTCTGTTCATTGCTGGCATTGATGCTTATCTGATATTGGAACTGTTTGGAACGATGATAAATATATTAAAATATTTAACTTGCATTCACTCTGTCCAAGTGTAAATTTGAAGGGCCAAACATTACATTCACAACATTTTAATCACCAAATAATATTTATATAGAAAAGAATTTATCCATTCTACCTCTCTTTAAATATCGTTGAATACTCGGGGTTTAAATATCTCTGCTCGTCAGACTTTTATTTTAATTTTATATATTTTGTTTCTAAAATGAATTTTAATGAGAATGAATTTTAATGAGTTGTTACCCTGTTTTGATATGAATGGCATTGGCATGGAGTAAAATCTTTTCTGCTGGAAGGTACGTTATGTTTTGTTATTTTACTTCGTTAGATTAGGGCAAGCTTTTATTATCTAATAATGTAAATAAGGAAAGAGAAATTAAGAATGAAAAATATGTAATGATACATTGTAAATAAGTAAGATAGAATTTTTTAATGAATAATGACGAGTGAGTCATCGAACTCCATACCTTTTTTAATGAATAATGACGAGTGAGTCATCGAACTCCCATGCCCCATGTTCGGGTATAGATATTGCACCCAAAACTATGGTTATCTACAATTCGACCTGAGACTCCTCGAACTCGCAAGCCTCACTCTGCCTATGATAACTCCATCTGACCACCCCACCTTTCCATACTTAAGACCAAGTGTTGTTGTGTAACGCATAAAGTTCTTTACTCCCTTTGTTTTTCCTCTTCTATACTTGTCGGCTTTTCCCTTTTCTTGTTCCCATCTATTATTCGTTTTTTCTTTTCTACCTAGTCACATGTCTATGCTTGCGGGTTCCCAGGGTTGCGGAGTCAGAAATTCTATATCCATCTATATCTTCACATCACGAGTCCGACTGACCGCTGATCGTTTCCATACTTAGCCAATTTTATTCTCGTCGATTCCCAGCTAGGCCCTATCGAACTCTCATGCCCCATAGTTGATGTGTTTCTATCGCTTAATAATTATCAGACAAAGTGTTCTTGTGTGAAGCATAAATTTCTTTGCTCCCTTTGTTTCTCCTCTTCTATACTTAGTCGCATTTCTATGCTCGCGGGTTCTCAGGTGGCGGACTCACAAATTCTATATCCATCTATATCTTGACATCACGAGTTCGACCAATCTCCTTTCGTTTCCTTACTTATCCAATTTTATGGTTGTGGGTTCTTGGGTAGGCGTTATCGAACTATCATGCCCCATGTTCAGAGTATACATCTTGCACCCAAAACTTGGGCGATATACAATTCGACCACGAACTACTCGAATTCACAAGCCTGGCTCTACCGACAATGACTCCTTCTGATCGCCCCACCTTTCCATACTTAGTCATTTCTTCAAAGTTTCGTGGGTTCACGGACTCCCGATTCAAAAAAGTATCAAAGCATTTTTCACTCCCCTCCATCCCTGCCACCTTCTCCCCTTCCCAATGCACATTAATTATGCTTTTACTAGTGTCATCTCACTACAGACGTTCAAAACGATTGACATTAATAAGTGGAAAGATCGAGGACATCTCCCATTAAAATGCATTAATGGGAGAATATTATGGAATTTGATTAGTTTCTTTCTGTCAATCTTTAATTCACAAAAAATGTTGGCTATTTTAGTTTTTTTAAGGCATCATCACAACAAGAATGCAATATTGTGCTAGCCCACTGTCATCTACAAAGGTGTTGACATGATGCCCCTGTTTAGTATTGCACATATATTATAGGTTCACATATTTGAGAATATGCTTGCATATGAAAATGTTGATCCACCCTTCCAATTTGATCCACCCTGGTAAATATTGGCATTAAAAGGAGAAAAAGTCGAAGACATCTCCCATTAAAACACATTGAACCAATATTTACCAGAGATTATATTATGATGTTGCAACATTCATTTTAAATACTATGAGGAGCAAAGGAACTTTCTCATCACCTTATGGTTGCAACTCGACAACATTTCTATGGAGATACCCTGAATATTTTCGGGCACGAGGACTAGAGTTTTCAGTGGTCCAGAGCTTATGACTACTACTCGCCCCCTTCTGCCGAGAAGAAAGTTATCTCGACATCTGGAATTGTAGGAGCAGATTGTGTCCCCAATTTTTTTTACTTTAAGGAGTTGGTCACGTGCTGCACCAAGAACTATATTCCTAACCAACAGATTATCCAGTTGGGTAACCATCCCCAAGTCTCCTTATCACCTAAGTATTTCAAAATATGTTAAGACTTCCCGACCCGGTGCCTACTTTCAAGGGCGATATTTGTAGACAAATCTTAAAGAAGCATGATAATGAATTGGAAATCTTGCCGAAGTTCTTAGAGAACCCAACAGTCACTCCCTGGTACATGACTATATTATAGGTTAGTGCATTTAAAAACCCTTTCCGACAAATTGCATGGATTTTCACGAGGATAACGAGACAAGAAAGTGCAACCAACATCTCTCGGATGATTATGTATATTTTATATTTTATGGTCAAGGAACAATCCATATTTGATTGGGGCAAGTTGATTTCCATTGAAATATCTTCCCAGTTATTGCAATACACAAGGCAAAAGAAATTATTTATGCCATCTTATATAATTTTTGCGGTGGCAAATTGTTGTCCATTCCCTAGACTATCTATGTGTAAGAAGTTGAACTGTGAATTTGACCCAGAAACCTTCTCATACCATATATTATGGAAACATGATGCTTCCCAACATTTTTATAAAGTCTTTAATGATTTTGTTTCATTTTTTAAAGCATTGATATTTGAAAAGTATTTTCCCTAGTTGTGTGACCTGGTGACCAACTTCCTGGATAGGAAGGGAACACTAGAAGAAATGGAGTACTATAATGTTATAAGTATTTTTGGGTCCAAACAAAATCCTTGCTTCCTTCCATGTCACATATCTGGTACAATGTGTTTTGCTGGAATAGCAAGGCAGTACATCTATTGGTTGCATTTTTTGCTATAGCGGGAAAACCCCCGACGAACTACACTAGGGTTCTAAAGTGTAGGCAGAGCTAACTGTCTAAAGTCTCCTACTTTTAACAACTATCATGAAAACACCCCACATTCATGCATAAAGTACAAAGTATAGGGATCTGGTAGTCTTACCTTAAACCCCGCGTCTGGTGTCGATCCCTTTGCATTTAGTTGTTCCTCAACTACAAATCTCCTCCCAAGGCCGACCTACATTCACCAAAATACAAAAAAGAAACTACAAACATGCATTCTATATATGAATTAGTGGGTTAGACATCATAAAAAAATTTAAATCAAACATAAATATTGAACACATCATACATGGCGGGGTGGAAAAAGTAGTTCTTTATATTAATCTCACAAAGTCACTTACAAAATGAGATCGACGACTGCTCCTTGAACCCGGTCCTAGGCTCCTCTTCACCAAGATCCAACTACTTCCACGTATCTTTCTCCTCTTTACCTCTCTCTAGGAAATAGATTAGGCTAGTAATGGAGGAAAAAGGTTAGAATAGGGAATTCTGGCTCAAAACTCACAACGTGGCTGCAAATTCTTGGGGCAAGGGGGGATTATGAAATGGGAAAATTTTCACCGCTTTCATGCTTGGCTTTGGAATGAGACCCCAAAACCTTCTTTTATATGCCAAAAAGATACTTATTCGGTTGGGTGACGGGATATGGGCGGTCAATTGGTTAGGAAACTACCCAAAAGCTCGTATCTCCTTGCAAATTTTTAATTTTTACAACTTTTGTGAGTATACGCGGGATGTAATGATGCATCTAGAGTATCTACGCGAGCTGTAGTGGTGTAGCAAGTGTGTGTACGTGGGAAGTAGTGGTGCAGGGCATGCACATATTCAAAAATAGTGTTTTTTAAGAAGAGCTTTCAGTGATGGCTTGGCAAAAATAGCAAGTAAGATGGCCTGATGCCAGGTATGCATGTAAGGTGAAATTTAGGTTTATAATAGATGCCCCATAATGTGTGAGGTCATAAGAGAATCTGATGGCCGAAATACATTACAAATATTTACCAACGTATGAA
This sequence comes from Picea sitchensis, assembly GCA_010110895.2. Lineage (NCBI taxonomy): Eukaryota > Viridiplantae > Streptophyta > Pinopsida > Pinales > Pinaceae > Picea > Picea sitchensis. The sequence continues at coordinate 3,362 of SNQJ01S0179117.1, read as the reverse complement.
GCGAGTGAGCCCAGGACCAGAGTTCGAGAGGTGCCATCTTCAAAATAACAATTGTCTCATCGAGGCAGGCATACCCATGCTCGGGATGAAATAAAATCATGGTTGCCAATCAAATACACTACAGATCCATATCATATAACTATATAAAGTGTAGCCACGAGAAATACACAATGGATCTACATCTCAAAATCAAAATATATACATGTATAGTATCCATCTTCAAGAAGCCAATGACACCTAATGGCTAGAGAAGAGGCCTTCAGAGCTCGAGAAACAACTTCAAGATCTTCAAAAATCGGGTAGGACTGTAATGTTAGTGTACGAATTCACTACCCAGAGGTATTTGATTGTTTGTCGGGGGACGAACAAGAGGATCTCGGTGATCAGGCAGAGAACTTCAGTGATTTCGAAAAAGGACTTGATTGGACTTTCAGGATGGTCGGGCATGAGGGCAAGAGACAAACTTCAGAAGGGTCAACTCAGGTTTAGTAAAAACTTCCCTTGGACAATAGCATGACAGATGATCAAACTCAGGCATCATGGCATTGACATAAGTTCACGATGCAAGAAGCAACATAAACTCTCCATATGTTTGGAAGAATAATCAAATAGAGCAGGAAATGGGTCTATGTAGCGAGAACAACTTCGTAAGGTCACATTAAATCCCAAAGTTTGACGAACAAATGAAAGGATGTGCTTTGTCCAAGGGCGACTCATTGTGCTACCATAAAAATAAAATACTTTTCCCATCCTCTTTTTGAGTTATATTTGATTTTTTTGTCTTTTTCAATAATTTTGAAAGCTTGAAAAAGAATAAAAGAATGCTACCTTACACAGGAGAAATGAGTGTCACGAGGAATACTAGTTCCAAGCGCAAGGAACACACTAATGCTCAGAGCAAGGAGACATGTGCAGGAAAAGGACACTTGGGAAAATTCCTCCATGGGTCAAGGTGTTAAGACGCAGAGGCAAAGTGCTACAAGGCTTGCGTATAAGGCATGCTTCAAACGTTCAATTGAGAGCAACATGGAGCCAGAATTAGGCCAAAACGCAGGAATGAAAATATGATTAACATGACACAATGATAACACCCTTAAATGTAATTTTAACGAGCCCAGAGAAGGTAAGCTCGGTGGTTTTTCATTTTTAGAGAGTCTGAAAAAGCGCAAAAGAAGACTCCACTGGGGTACCTTTTTCACAAGTAGTCTATTCAGTTCGAAAAAGGGGTAAACTAGCACTGAAAAGACTTCTATTCAAAACCATTTTAACGAGTGTGACAAAGACAAGATCACTCGACAATATTTTCAATTTTAAGGAGTCTAAAAAGAGCTTAACTATGGAATCGCTATCTTTTTCTAGATTTAGTCTCCTTAGCCCGAAAAAGTGAAATTTACTTAGGAGAACTCTCCCGGTGAGACGAATCTCTTGAGGTGTACATTTTTCCTCCTTAATATAAAGGCCATGAAAAGGGGTAAACTCATGCCAGTAGATTTGTTTCTAGACCAATTAACGAGTGTGAAAGAACAAGATCACTCGACGACCTTTTCAATTTTAATGAGTCTGAAAAGAGATTAACTATGGACTCTATGGGGAATGTTCTTCTGGACTAGTTTAACGAGTGTGAAGGAACAAGGTCACTTAACAATCTTTTTAATTTTAGGTTGTCTAAAAAGATCTTAACTATGGACTCTGTGGGGAATGTTTTTTGTAAATTTAGTCCCTCAGGCCCAAAAAAGGGTTAAACTTATACCTGATAATACTCTTATAGCGAACTGAAGTTCCTAGAGTATACCTTTTTTCGTGCAGTTGACCATCTAGACCAAAAAAGGGGTAAAATACCATCGGACAAACGTGCCTTCGAGATTTAGTTTGGCGAGCGTGAAGGGAAACAATATCACTCAATAATATTTTCATGTTTATAGAGTCTGAAAAGGGCTTAAAGAAGACTCATTTTTATTTGGGAGTCCCGAGGGTGAGTTCAAGAGTGATGACGAATCATGCAATTGAGGCTCAAACTCATAATCAGGACAAGACTAACAAGGACTCCCAAGCCTAAAGTCATTAATGACAACATTGACACCAAAATGAAACTAGGATCTACCTAGGGCATCTATGAAGAGGTAGGCTCTACCACCAAATTATGACACTTATAAAGTAGCATTAATGGTTCTGTGTTGTAATTCGGTGGGATCGATCCTATGGCAAAGAGGAAAAGACAACGAGATGCATAAAGTAGAGGTGGAATCCTAATTTAAATGCAAACATTTGGAAAAACGACTTTTACCAAAGGACCTTCGAAAGTGACCCAACTCCCAAAACGTTTCCCAAAACCCGAAGTGGAGTATGTCATAACATCTAATAAGAAACTCAAGAACCATGTTAAACAATTTTCAAGCGAGAAAAAACAACAAAAGGGTTCAAAAAATGACAAAAAGGGCCAAACAAATCTATAAATAGAAGCTTGGTAGCTCATTATCACCATTGCAAATTGAGAATTGACCAAAGAGCCAAAAATGCCCCTTTGCTAAAAGAGTTGATTCCGAGAGCTTCAGTGGATGAAATGAACTTCCGCTCAGACCAAGTAAGTACAAATCAACCCCTCTTGCAATTCAATACTTCCCTTCTTTGTTTATTTTAGTTTTTTGGGGTGCGCACACTCTTAAAAAGGTGTGACACTGCGTGTATGTAGGCTGTCCAAGGACAACATGCTTATGCCCACGGGAAGAAAACAACCTTCCCACGTGCATATTCGACTGTGCTAAATACAACCGCGTACACCCTCAAACACATGGAAAATTTTGAAAATACAAGAGTTTAACTCTCCTTTGAACCTGTCATTTTGTAGGATGTATGTCCATTGGAGAGAGAGGGAGCATGAAGACATTGACATACTAGTCGATGAGGACCTTGCAGCTATGTCTGCATTGAGGCAATGCGGTTTTTGGAAGTTCTTTCGGTGTCCATTCATACGGGCACAACCTAGGCTGTTGAATGCCTTGGTGGATTAATGGCACCCTGACACTGAGGCGTTTATGCTAGAGGGTCAGTCATTGACTCCAACGACTGAAGATATCTACTTTTTGACTGCCTCTCGAGGAGAGGAGAGCAAGGATGATTTTAAGGATGGAAATTTATTTTAAAATGTAGAAACCTTGGCTAATCTTACTAATCCTTCATATGCCAACTATAAATGATTGGTGATATTTTGTAAAAATATTCAAATTTCTAAGGATTTTATATAGTTTTTATAAAATTTTGGTGATTTTTAAGGTAACATAATTTTATCCTATAGAATTTGGGAGAATCATTTTTAAAATAACAAATCTCGTTTTTGGAAAAACCATGGAAAATTATCCCATGAG
>SNQJ01S0179116.1:8200-20073 GCA_010110895.2 Picea sitchensis | reverse complement strand
TACACGGTGCAATCTCCAGTCGCACTACCTTTTTAGGCTCTAGCATTCAAAGAGAAGGGTTTTAGATATCCATTGTAATAGTAGACTGAAACATTTACGATATTCAAAATGCTTCAATGACCTGCCAGCAAATCTGTGAGTCAATGTTCTCCCTCACTCAACTTTAACATAGATCCACGGGGTTTCATTTCATCTGGTATTTGGATGAAGTTTATCTGGATTATTACAGACCTGTCCAAGCAAATAAACCATGATGCAACAATGCTTCCACTTCGCTTGTTTCCACGAATTGCTCATGAACTCAGCCCCAAGTAAGATAGCTTGGAACTCAAATTGGTTACCGAGGGTCGAGGGATGCCTCTCATTTTCCTTCAACACAAATCTGCACAGTAATATGTCGATAATAACCTTTCATTCCTTCCAACGCCAAACACAAAAATACAATACCTCTGTGTCTTGGTTCTTTTGCTCAGTCGAGGTATGACCTGTGGATGGAATAGGAGAAGAAAACCCACAACAACAACAATTCATAGTTCAAAGAGCACAATTTCCTTTTAGCACTCAGATATCGGTTAAATTTCAATTGGTGGTCAAAATTTCTAGCTCCAGAATTTCAATAGTCAATGGTATCGATTTTGAGAAAGGATAGTGCGAGTTCAATTCACAATTTAAATCTCAGTGACCATGATATCCAGATTTTATGTCTCTGGGCAACAAATCAATAAAAGATCCCTACATCCATGAAATCTAAACTTTGATTTCTTTGAAGAGGAAAACGATACCTACAGGCATCAAATTCTGTGATTACAATTTCCTCAATCCAAGATTCATTGAGTGGGAATGATATGCCACTTATATAATGGTTCCCCATACCATGCAACATAGAACTTCGAATCTGCACACATAATTCTTAGATTGACAAGGCATCATTAATTCCATAAAACAACGTTCTTGTATCCACATATTACAATTGTCCACTGATCATACTCATCCTTTCCCACTTCCCACTGCTATTAACATGATATATCCAAATGGTTTAAGAAGAAAGAACATCAAATTGTAATCTCAAGAACAAAGATTCCAGAAAGAGAAATCGAACTTATTTGAGAACAATATTACACAGAATATAGAAAGGCTTTTACACACACATAAATAGAGGTATATTAAAATGATTTCATTTATCCAAACTCGGTACAGGAATCTTATAACTCATAAATACCTCATACCCTCTACTGGCCTGATTTTACAGTGTTTGGGTGCTCCCCTGGCCCTAGCCACATTATCAATAGTAATCGCTGAGTAATTTGAGTAATCGTTGGTTTCCTCTATGATGTAGCTCGTGTGCCAATTTGCACATCTTTTGTTGCATGCTCTTGCTGCACTTCACCTTCCATGCAAAAATACAATGGATCTCAATATTACCAGGCCCTTAAGAACATAGGAGATCTGATACCAATTGATAAAACAAAAGAAAAAATAACAATATGGCGGAAAAGGCATATCAGCCAACACAACATTATTCACTCTAATGTTACATATTTATAGAGAAATGGGTGATGCCACCTCATAGAGAGATTTGCTCTAGATCCTAAAATCATGCATGATGACTAGGCTAGGCAGTCTTAACTAACTCATTAGTCATCACTTGAGGTTATATTACTAATATCCTAAATGATTAATACAAATATAGGTGACAATTTAGACTTAGTGATTGGTAAAGGTAAGCCATAGACTAACAGCCATGTCCAAGGTTGTGGACACAAGTGTTTTTCACTCAGGGTTGATTAGGATGCTTGTGATGGAGGAATTGAAGAAGATAAACATANAAATATAGGTGACAATTTAGACTTAGTGATTGGTAAAGGTAAGCCATAGACTAACAGCCATGTCCAAGGTTGTGGACACAAGTGTTTTTCACTCAGGGTTGATTAGGATGCTTGTGATGGAGGAATTGAAGAAGATAAACATATCTTGGGAGGAGTTCATTGCCTCTACACATCTGTAATTAAATGTATCTCCTACTCCTCAATCTAATGTGCAGATCCCTCTTCAAGGTGATAGTGTTGTTCACACAAAGACAAGTAAAAAGAGGAAGGGAAAACACATTGCTAAAGATGATGAGGATCCTAAGGAACAAGAAGAATAAGGGGGAGCTCATCACTCTCCACAAAGGGAATTTTCACCCCAACCATCTCTAGAATTAGCAGAAGTTCCATCACCTAAAGCTGCGGGAAAAAAAGGAAGAAGGTTACTTTTCTCCTCATCAACTGTTGCAGTTGAATCTAAAACTAGGAGTCCCTTCACTAGGTCATCAACCAAGAAGGAAACTGTTGAAAAATAGGTCATAATAGAAGCTCCTTTCAAGAGGAAGGATAAGGGTAAAATTGAGACTCTTGAAAAACATGTTGAATTCATAGACATAAACACTCCCCCTGATAACCCTACCTTCAAAATACTGATCAAATACCTTAGAGATGTCAAAAAAGAGATTGATTACTTGAAGGGAGAAGTATTGGCTGAGAGGAAAACATTGAAGGATCTGATGGATATGTATTTAGAAACCATTGACAAATCTAGGTTTACAACAAAAAGATTTATTCCCCTTCATAGGCATCTTAGAAATCTATACAAGCATAACAGGGATTTACAATCTCAGATCATAAATCTTAAGTTCGAGTTACAACCTTTCAAGGAAGAATTTTCTCAAAGAAATTTGAATGTGTTAGCTCAAGCTGCAACCAGAAGGAGTACCAGACTTAGGAGGTGAAGTGAAGTGGCTGAAAGAATCTCAGTTTTTAAAGTGGTTATCCTTGCATTTTGAAGTTTTTGTGGAAAATATTATGCGTATACCTTTGGCAAAGGTCTTTGGGTATTTTTGGCTCAAACTGCACAAACTAGATAGCTAGAGGACAATTTGTAGTGCCTGGCACTGCGAAATAATCTACACAGTCAGAAGCTGCAACTTCGCTACAAAATCCGTAATGAAATGATCTTCACAGTCGGGTTGCAACTTCACAATGAAATCTACTGCAAAATGGTCTACACAGTCATTCGCTACAAAATTTGCTGTGGAATTCACTGTGAAATCTACTATGAACTGGCTGATACAGTCAGTGCTACAAGATTCGTTGCCAATTCCTGTTTTGATGGGTTTTGAGAGAATCAATGGTCACTAGATTTCTAGTGGAACATGGAAAATCTAGTTGGAAGTTAGTTAAAGCTGGAGGTTATCTGGAAACGAAGGAGATGTGCTCAAAAGACACCTCACTTTGCAAAGATTAGGATGTTAGGATGGTTACCAACATTTACCTTTTCTATAACAGTTTGTTTTTTCCACTTGTACAAGTGTAAGATTTTTAATTTTAGGTGGGAGAATCCTATGTTAGAGGATCAAGCTTGCATTGTATGTTGTCATTCCTTGTTTAGGCTATAAATGAAACATTAGAAGAAGATTTTTGGGTTGGAATGGTTGATGTAAAAGACCTTTTTGGTAATCTTAATGAAACAGAGCCTACTCTGGTTTTGATGTATCAGACTTGATGAAATCTTTTTTAATGGAAGTTAGTTCTCTTTTTTCCATCTTATTTTTCTCACTCTGAAATCGTACTATCATTAAAGGATTCAAATGATATTGTGTACAAGGATGATTTTCGGGGCTAAATTTCTCTCATGGGATAATTTTTTATTGTTTTTCCCAAAAACCAATTTTCTATTCTAAAATAGATTCTCCCAAATTCTATACGATAAAATTATTTTACCTTAAAAATAGCCAAAAATTTATACAAACTACATAAAATCCTTAGAAATTTGAATATTTTTACAAAAATATCGCCAAACATTTTAGAGTTGGCATATGAAGGATTAGTAAGATTCACAAAGGTTTCTACATTTCAAAATAAATTTCTATCTGTAAGATCATCCTTGATGGTGTACCTGTATGACCATGGATTTTTTATTATGACATTGTTATAGTTTTTTTCAGAGTTTTGTTTGCTTGGATTAAAGAAGTTCTTGTATCTGAAGCATTTCCCTCCTTTGTCTACTGGCATAGCCTGAAGCTAGTGGTAGATTCCATTATTTTTCTTAATAAGTCTTCCTCCTATTCACACTAATTCTCAAAACCCTGAACTAAGTTAAACAATACCTCTTTTGTTGTTGCATTTTACCTAGACTTTCCTGTGTTTTCACATTGTTGAACTAATTTTGATCCATTTGACACCTCATTTGAAAACTTATCTCATAAACCTATTGATGGGTACCGAGCTTTCACTTTAGCAGTAAAAGTGTAACTTTTAGTGCTAACATTCTTGGTGCCATTACTGGGGAACAAATTGAAAACATTTCGTCAAGATTGAACGACAAAGAAATACTAATTCTGAAGTTGCATAAGTAATCAATACATTGAAGACTGCATTTTTCACCTAGCGACTCGATTGTTTCAGTTGTGGCTCTTAAAGGTAGACAAACAAGGTATACTGCACATCTACCTCTGGATACACCTGAAGCTGACCCAAAGAAGATTATCAAGAAGGGAAAATCTTCTCAACAAGGATTTTCATCTTCTGTTCCAGGTACTACTGGTCATTTTCCTGATTCCACTTTTAAAACACCAATAACTGTATCTAGTACTCTTCTTTTATCCTTTGTTGGAATTTCTAGAAATTTGAATCTTGAAGATTTCCCTGTAGAATACTCTTCTTTTTCTCCCAAATTGAAAGAAAAGAGTTTTGAAGTTCTTTCCTCTCCAGATGTTGTAAGCTGGTTTAGACTTGAGAGCTTAGAATACTTTCCTACCTTGGGTTCTCCATCTCCTCCTTCTCTTAAATTTGTTGTGAAAAAAGAGGAACAAACCTCAGTTCCTATGGAATCTATATCATATTCTTCCAAGACTCAGCCTCTCCTTATGAAAACTGAAATCTCTCCAGCCTTCATTCCTTCTTCTCTCAACCTACACATAATCAAGACTGCAGTTGTACCAGTAAAGACTCAATCTCCTCCTTGTTCTCCTAGGATTTATAACCCAATGGAAGGCGATAACATTCCTAGAAATAAAATGAATGCTATAGTGGTTGCTAGGTATGCCCCTCTTGTGTTGCCTCATCATATGAATTCTCTCCCAGTTGCAGACTACCTTAAGTACATGCCCAAATTTACAGGGGAAGAGGATATAACTACAGAGGAACATCTTGCAACCTTTTATAGCTATGCTGACAATCTTAATATTGAGAATGAATATGTTTGGATGAGATTTTTTGTACAAAGCCTTGATGGTGAGGCTAGGAAATGGTTTAGGCGTTTAACTCCTGGATATATCACTGCAATTGAAGATCTAGATGTTTCCTTTTTGAGGCATTGGGGAGATAATAAAGATTTCTTATATTATATTATAGAGTTTGGGTCACTCAAGAGGAAAGAAGGGGAATCTGTTTCATATTTTTCAAAGAGATTTAATAAAATGTACAACAAAATCCCCACAAAAAATAATCCCACTGAAACTTTTGCCAAGATCACCTATGCCATTTCTTTTGACCCTGAGTTTTTCCTCTTGCTGAGAGAAAGGAGATCTACCTCTCTATCTCATATGTAATATACAGCCTTGGAGGTAGAATCTAATATATTGGCAATTGACAAGCTTAGGGAAAAATATGATAGAGATAGGAGAAAAAGTAGGGCTGAAGCCTCAACCTCTAATTCCTCTAGTGTTAATCCTCAAGTATATGAACTAAAAAAATTGGTTAAATCACTTTTTTTCTGAAATGGAAAAGATCAAGCTTGAGGGAAAACATAATTATAGAAACACACAAAATGTTGATAACAGAGGAAATTTCAGGAGACCAAATAATGCCCCTCAGGTCCTTCAAAGAGATCAAAGAAATATGGATGACCAAAAAGTCCAAAACCCTCTCCAAAACAACATGGTTGATGATGAAGTAGGAGAGGATGAAGAAACAGATCCAAAAATTCATTGTGTGGGTGATACCTCTCCATCCTCTCATCTAACTCAGTCTCCATATGAGGAGTCGCTTATGGACAGTCAATTGAATGAATTGAGTAAAGGGGGGAAAGCCAATGAAAATACAAATAAATACAACTTAAGGTCAAAAAATAAGGAGGGGAATCCTAACACATTAGATCAGCCCACCAAAACAAAAAATTATACTAAAGTTGTGATTTCTAGTAGCAAATAAAAAGAGGAACAAAACTCTCAAACAATGATTAAGACCCCTGTTCTAGAAATCAAGGAGATTCTAAAATCTCCCTCTCCTTTTATCTTTGAGAATTAAATTCAAAAGATAAAAATCCTAGTACCATTTTTAGAGCCGATTAAAAATGAAGAGTTTAAAAAATATCTTTCCAAGATGCTGCAACCCGGATCTTCTTCCAATTCCACTGACTTAATGAACCTACAAGATGAAAAAACAATAGTCATATTGAGACCTTCGGTAGAAGATAAGGATGACTCTTCTCCTCCATTCTACACATGATTGAATATTCACGATAAAGTTTTTCACAATTGCTTGATGGACTCAAGTGTGTCTCATAACCTTATGCCTAAAACTGTCATGGATGAGCTTGGTTTGGAAATTAAAAAAACCTATCATGACCTATACTCATTTGACTCCAGAAAAGTGAAATGCCTTGGAGTGATCAAAGACCTGGTTGTCACTTTGTTTCAATTGCCCATGAAGAGTGTGGTCATGGATATTGTGGTGGCTGATGTCCCCCCTAAGTTTGGGATGCTATTATCAAAATCTTGAATCAAGAGACTAGGGGGAACTTTGCATATGGACCTTTCATATGCCATTATTGTTGTATTTGGAAGAGTGCATAGAAGGCTTTATAGTGAAGCACAACTAGCTTACATCATCAGTGATGAAGCTAATCCTACAAACCACCCCATTTTTGAAGTTGATATTGATTTAGGATCCAATATTTTACAGGTCATTGATGCTCCTCAATCACCTATTGAAATAAGAAAACAACCTATTAAAACTTGTGAGATACCTCCTAAACCAAATCCCAGTGTGGAAGATGTTTTTTGATGGGGCCTCTTCTAAATAAAGTGTTGGTGTTGGAGTGGTATTTATTTCCCCAACTCAATAAATCATATCTTCGTCTTATAAACTAGAATTTGAAGCTACAAATAATGTAGAAAAGTATGAGGCTCTTGTTTTGGGTTTGAGAGCTGCTAAAGATATGAAGATTGAAGAGTTAGTAGTGTTTGGAGATGCTAAACTAATTATAAATCAAGTTAAAAATCGGTATCATGCTAAACACCCCAGGTTAAGGACTTACATAAATGAAGTTTGGGATCTTATTGATAATTTCTTCTTAGATTTTAATATCTCTTTTGTTCCAAGAGAAGAAAATACTATGGCAGATTCTTTGGTTGTTTCTGCAACTAATTTTAAAATTCCTTTGTCCCCCAATCTCAAATATGATGTGGAAGTGAAGTATAGACCCTCTATACCTGAAAATGTCAAACATTGGAAGGTCTTTGAGGATAATCTTGAGATTAAAAGATTTTTGGAAATTGTGGAAGAGTTTTCCACTCTTCATATTGATCAAGATCAATATGATACTAAAATCCCTCATGATGATAATTTCCTATATAAAAATGCAGACCACAAGATTGTCCAACTTCCTAGTAACCATATCCCAAAAGGATTGGTTCCTTTGGAGAGATTATTTGATAGAAATTATGTTGTTGTGAAGATGAAAGGTTCAAATGAAGAAGTTGATGTGATATAATGTAACCTACGTACAAAGAAAAATCCAAAATATGTCAAATTGTCTAGCATTTTATCAAAGGAGCAAAGTGTTGAGTACTCAACACACTCTAAATAACGTCTATGACCATTTACTTTTTTGGGTACCACTCGATCTTCTGCATTGACCTTTTTCACTTCAATATGAAACTGATACCTTCGCTTATCTTATATATTTCATGATTGAATTAATTAAAGAATTCTTGAACATGCAACAAAGAGTCATCTTAAATATGAAAGAGACTTAATTAATACTCAAGGAATTGGCGACCCATAATTTTTCCCGACTCACTTGAGAAATTCGGCATCAACAAAAGTTAAATATGGAAAAAAATCATTTGGGAAGTCAAAGTAGACGAATGCCAACCTTCATCGACGTCGGCCGATGAAAATGTTTCTTTTCTACGAATAAACCTCGGGAAGGATTTTTCCGAAGGCCGATCCATTCGGTTTCGGCAGAAAGATGTAATAATAAGCATCACGCAAAAGGAAGAGTGACACTGCCAACCACCAATACCTGAACCATTTTCGACGAAAAAATCTCATAAAGATGAAGGCCCATCGAGAAGTTGTGTACCTGAACTTCCCCCGATCACCAACCCCGATATCATCGATGTCGGAAGTTTTGTCAAGAGGATATCAATATAGGTATACACTCTGATAGTAGTCGATCCCCGATCTATACATCGAGGTGATGTGAGGTGACGAGACGTTTAACCCCTAACTGCGTCAGGTACACCACATTCAAAGATATTAGTTAATTCGTAAGATTGTGCATTAGTTAATAATTCGTGCACGACTCAAAAGGAACCGTGAAACCCACCAATACAATGCACCTTCCTCCACGCCTCCATCGTCGACTAGTTAAGATTTATCTGCAGAAATCCAATAGTAGTTTATTTTGAATCTACATTCATTACTCGTATTAGCTAATTGATATGACTGGTAGTACCTCTCCAGTTATATCCTATTCAATTCATTGTGTATGATCCTATTCTGCATAGCAAGAAATTCAAGATAAAAAGAAGAGAGAAGGTAACAGTCTAGAGGCAACATCCAAAGTTTAGTGAGTATTAAAAAATTGTCTTAGCTAGAGTTACAGGTATGCATCTGCTAATGGTTCTTACATTCCATTTTTTTTTATGTCCTCACCCAATGCTACTCTGTATACATGTTTAAAGGGAATTTATTTTTATTTGCAGGGAAAATGCCTCCAAAGAATCCCTCCACTAGGAAATCATCGAGAGCCCCAAAACTCCAAGAATCAGAAGTAGGAGAGGGTTCCTACCCATAAGTTGCAAGACAATTAGAGTTCAGTTCCAAGCAGGTGCTCGTCATTAAGATGATCACCAAGGAGGCCTTTGTCTAGTCCCCAGCTTTCGCAGACACAGAGGCAAGTATTGGAGCCAAGATGGCATTTCCTTGCTAGGAAGAAGTTTTCAAGAAAATCAAGAAGGAAGAACCCCTCGAATATACCTCACACAACGATCTTGATACAAGGAATCTCACTGACGAGGTCCTCCCCAATATTCGCAAGGCTTATCTGCACATGGTGGCAAGGTGGTCTCTGGTATTTCCTTACATTGAGCTCCTGAAGTGGATTATTGACCACATTGACATGAAAACATGTTTGATTAATGATGATAACAACGAATGCGTTGGGGTATTCTTGCCATCATAGGTTCAGAGTTACTATAATCTCAAAGATTCTGAGCTAAAATTGAGCACTGATTTTGTCCCGAGTTTCTATGCATCACACGATACCAGCAAAATCATGGCATCTTGGTGGAGCGAAGACAAAATATTCACGAACCGGACTGTTGGTTGGTACCCAACAGCTAATCTTAGGGAACCATACATATATCTCATGGCTCTACTCTACAGGTTACATGGGGAGAAAGAATTCTCCCGATTTTTAGAGTCTCGGATGCCTCTGGCTTTTACAGTCGCCATTTTAGGCACAGGATTCAATTAGGGTTCCATCATCTCCAAACAATTGAGCACCTGCATAAGACAGGCTCAGGTGACGAAGAAAGGAGATACCCCCGCCTTCTACATTGCCTCATATCTACTGGATGTCATCTGCGCTAGGGATTCTTTTGCTGGGATGAACCTGAATTGGCACTCTTCGAAGCTCACGGTCCATGTATACTTCATCATCCTATGGGAAAACAGGTACAAGAAATCCTATGTTGTTATCTGTGATCATTTTATTGCATGCATTTACTTATTTCTCTTCAACAAAGAATTCCCTATATTTTCAGATGAAACAAAGAAGGTTATAGCCAAAATTGGCTACTAGTATCTAGATGAATGAGAAACCTACATTAGGGTTTTTGACACCATAAGGGAACCCCACTTATTACCCATTTATGTTCCCGACCGGCTAGTGTTAGGGGAAATTTGCTATCAAACCATCCTGCAAGGATACAATGCAACTTTAGTAAAAGACAAGAAGCAGGCTTTCATACCGTATGGGTTTCATATCAGCTTCTGCATGGTCAAATACACCATGCATGCTAAACAACTTGGGCTAGGTCAATTGGAATTTTGGTTCCAAACTAGCCAATTTTGCAAACACGATCCCAAGGGATTGCGCCTACAACACGCATCACAGGTATCATCCTGTTGGCCTTATGCACATGACCGGTTCAAGGATGAAATTTTCATTGAGAATTATCAAGACTAGAATGTGGTGGTGTCCAGAAAAGCTGGTCCTCAAGGAACTAGGTTTAGAGCTATGAGCTACGAAGAACATAAAACATTTTTGGAGCAGACAACTCAAGAGATCGACAGGTCCCGTCAAGGAGCAGCAGCATATGAATTGGATGAAGGAATAAGTGATCCCCAAGGAGACATTGAAGCCATGAAAGTTCATCAGGAATCACCGATACACATCAAGGATTCCCCTGAAGTTCAAACTACACCGAATATGGCAGAACTCTTGTACCAACAAAGTCACCTGCTAATGAAACGAATGCAGGATAACCCGCAGCTCACTGTAAGTCCTGCAATTTCAACTATTGTCCAAAGTGTCTCAATAGATCTAATTGGCCCCGATTCCTTAAATCTTGATAACACCAACAGATCAAATAACCCTGGATCCCCAACGACGATGGTAAACTCCCCGAAAGGTGAAAAAAATCCTGTATAAATAGGCCAGGTGTCGATAGAAACACAAGCGCCTAATCCCCTAAGAGAACTTATACAAGTATATAGTGATGACAAAATTTCAGAGCCATCTCACAGCTCCCTGGTGCATGTCCAAGAGGAGGAAATTCTCAAGAAAACCCCTTACCCTGATCTTGAAGTTCAAGTTCAAGACAAGGAGGTCTCACAAAAGGAAGGAGAAGCCGAAAGTATCCTCAACATGAAAGACTCCGATAAATTGGAAACTGAGGCAGATCCAAGTGACAAACTCAAGTTTGGGGAGACAAAGAAGAAATCTCCACAAAAAGAAGTCAATAGTCCTCCAACTAACAAGTAAGTAGGTGACGAGTCTATACCCGACACCTATATTTTACCCAATATTCAAATCCCCTGATGAGTGACAAGTAGGGGTCGGATCTACAAGGCAAAGCGAGGAAGTTCGGGAGTCCACTCTTGAACAGATATACACCACTGGAAGCCTGGGAAACAACCTCACATGGGGTGATCAACAAATACCTGAGATGGTAGACGAGGTAGAAGACATCTATGCGATCTCCTATGATCAAAAAAGAAAGGCCATCGTTCAAAGGATGACAAAGAAAAGAAGGATCACCTTGGATCACTCCATCTTAGTAACTACAGAGGAGAACTTTGCAAGATAGCAGATATATAAAATATGTAGAACAGAAACGAAATGCTAGAAATGACAGAATAACAGTAAAATATCCAGCATAATCTTCACAATACACATAAATGATATACGAAATAGAAACAGAAATAGCACTTGAATTAGATAGCAATGTTCACAGGCCTCTTTGAGGGGGCAACCTCCAGTCGAGCAACGCTCTATTACAATAATATCCCAGCTAGGGTTCTCATACCCTCAACTCCTATTTATACTAAAAAGAAGCATCTAGAGGAAGATCCTTCTAGAAGCGGAAGCTTCTATTAGGT
>SNQJ01S0179115.1:1730-16309 GCA_010110895.2 Picea sitchensis | reverse complement strand
CAAGCTACAGGGCACCCAATTGCATCTCAGCACAACTTATCATCCCCAGACTGATGGTCAAACAGAAGTTGTCAACAATTGTTTGGAAACATATCTGAGGTGTTTTTCCTCTGAAAAGAAAAATCAATGGGCTCAATGGTTACCCCTAGCTGAATGGTTGTACAACACATCCTACCATATGACTACATGCATGACTCCTTTTGAAGTGGTATATGGACAGAATCCACCTTCAGTTCTCTCATACTTACCGGGTACCTTGAAGGTCCAGGAAGTTGACCAAACAATTACAGTTCAAGAGGATATTCTCCATACCCTCAAAGAGAACTTGGTCATGGCACATAATCGCATGAAGAAAAAAGCAGATCAAGGTCGCTCTGAATGTCAATTTGCAGAAGGGGATCAGGTGTTTCTGCGACTGCAACCATACAATAAAACTTCCCTCAAGGCCGAGCATTGTCAAAAGCTAGCACCCAAATTTTATGGTCCTTATACAATTCTCAAGCGTGTGGGACAAGTTTCCTATCAGTTAGCTCTACCCAGTCATTCGAAGCTACATCCTGTTTTTCATGTTTCGTGCTTAAAGAAAGTGATTGGAACTAGGTGCCAAATTCAAACCAACCTTCTCGAGTTAGCTGAAGAAGGATCCATTTGGTTACAGCCAGAAGCAATTTTGGACTAGTGTGAGCATTGCCTGCGTCAGAGAATCATCAAGGAAGTGCTAGTCCAGTGGAAAGATACAACTCCAGCATATGCCACTTGGGAACTAGCTACCATTCTGCAACAGTTTCCACATCTCAAGCCTTGAGGACAAGGTTTCTTTTAAGGGGGCAGACATGTTAGGTTCCTAACCCACACATAGGTAGAGAAATATATTCGGATGTAATAAAGGTCATTATTAATAAGGCCTTACAATAAAATAGAATAAGGCGGATGTAAGAAGACCTAATATAAGCTTCCGCTTCTAGAAGGATCTTCCTTTAGATGATTCTCTTGATAGACATCATTAGTATAAATAAGGGTTGAGGGTATGAGAACCCTATATTTGAGATTATTGTAACAGAGCGCTTCTCGACTGGAGGTTTCCCCGTCGAAGAGGCTCGTGAACATTGCTTTCTAAATCAAAGTGTTATTTCTGTTGTTGTTCTTATATCATTTCTGTGTTATTGTGGATATTATGATGGTTATATTACTGTTATTCTGCCATTTCTAGCATTTTATTTATGTTCTGCATACTTTTTATATCTGGTATAT
The DNA here is from genome assembly GCA_010110895.2 of Picea sitchensis. Lineage (NCBI taxonomy): Eukaryota > Viridiplantae > Streptophyta > Pinopsida > Pinales > Pinaceae > Picea > Picea sitchensis. Next base: position 15,058 of record SNQJ01S0179115.1, on the reverse strand, counting down.
TACAGTTGGAGGGAGGGGTCATGTCAGTGGGTTCAGGTGACATGGCCACAAGGGGAGCCTCAACATCATCTTCCAAAACATCCTCTGAGATGGCCATAAAAATATTTTGTTCCTTACACTTGTTCCCATGAAAATATTTGTCATCACAATTATAACAAAGGCCTTTGAGTTGGAGTTCAACCATTTCTTCCCTGGTCAATTTTTGGATCTTTAGTTGAGTAGAAGAAGGAGTGGGAGTGACTGGTTTGGTGCAAGGAATAAATGAGGGTTTTCAGTTTTGAGAAGAGATAACCTGTTGTGCTTCCTCTGAGGCTGAGCCATGAGGACATGAGCACAAATATCATCCTTGAGGCCACTGATAAAACATTCTCGAAAAAAAGCATCAGACATGCCCTATGTACAGAAAGGAAATCACTCAAAAGCGGCTATAAAGTCTTCCACTATGCCAGATTGTTTCAACTTTGTCAAACGACCTAAATGGTTGGTGTTAGTGTCAAAGCCTTCATAAAGCTCCACCACAAAGTGTGTCCAAGACACATACCCTTGGTGGACATTTTTTCTCCATTGCCATCATTGCCAATGTTCTTGATCTAGATGGAGAACACCATACCATAGTTTTCCCAACTCATCTATAATGCCATACAAAGAGAAATAATGTTCCATTTGAGTTACCCAGCTAGTGGGATCTGAGCCATCAAATTTGGTCACATCCACACATGGAAGGCGTAGGTCACGCTGATAGTGATGGGGCTGAAAATTCTGGGAATGAGAGGAAGTTTCACCTTCGATTTACAAAGGTGGGTCATATGAGGGAAGACATACAGGGATATGCAGCTTGGCACAAATCATTGTAGTGAAGGAGACAAATTGTGTATTGAAGGATTCAAGTTGGGTAGAGAGGTCTTGTTTGAGGTCATCCATTTTGGCATCGATGGAGGAATGCATGTTTTTATTGACAGTGGCAACATTGGCATTATTTTGTCTCACTTATTGTTGGGTTTTTGTGAAATTAGAGTGCAAGGAATTGAAGCGAGCTTCCAAGTCTTGGTTATGAGTGTGGGCCATGATGAAGAGGGAACATGAAAAGGGGCAGGCGGGACCGCACAGAAAATGGGTTATTGTTGAAGTGTATCACAATGATCAGGGAAACGAGTAGAATCCAATGGGATAAAGTCCAAATAAGGGTGTTGGAAGGGCATCGTGTCCACGAGAAAACAATTTGCTGAAAGTTGATAGGTATGACTTTGATAAGGGCGAAGAGAGGAATCCAATAGGATAGGTCTCAAATAATGGTTTCAACAAGATACATAATTTTTTTTTACTCTTCTGGATTTATACTCTGATATGAAAAATACTATAGTGACAAATTCCCTCATTCTTAACAAGAAGAAATGTATAGTAATTTCGCAACCTGAATGCAGGCTGCACAGTTGCATGACAATAGATCTTGTATGTTCTATTTTTGTTTTCGTCCCAAGGGTTAGGGTGTTCAAGGGTTCTACAGAAAAGGGTTTTCCCTGTGCTATTGTGTAGGGTCCAACAATAGTACTCGACCCAATATCTCAATGCACCAACTAAGGAGGCTAGATCGTTCCCTTAGTTGTACTACTTGACTACCCAGGTACTAGAGAGTATCTTCCCGAGTGTTATTCTTCTCGGTGGAACTATAGCAGTCAGGTGGTCAATCGATTTATCTATGGATGGATTAAGGAGGTCTAGGTCAATCCATATACGGATGATATATGATGTGCTACCACTTGGAGGCATACCAACATGGGTTACAAGGGTGGAAAAAAATGTGCGCTTAAGTACCACTTGTATTTCCTACTTGTATGAATCCCTGACCGTGATTTATGAGTGTAACGAGAGATCTGTATAGCTTAAAGATGTCAGAATATGTCTCTACCCTGAAAAAAAAATTAACCCACAATTTTCTGCCGAGGAAGGTGCTTTGATACCACTTGTAATATTCCAAATATAAAATAGTATGAAGAAAAAAACTAATTAGCTAGAAATGGAAGATAAACAATGATATAACCAGTACAATACCACAATAATACCAAAATTATACTGGAATAACACCAGAAAGAGAACTTTGATTACTGAGAGCAATGTTCACTTGCCTCTTCGAGGGGAAAACCTCTAGCATATCATAGCTCTATTACAATAATGTCCAAGATTAAACTTCTCATACCCTCTACTCCTATTTATACTAAATATGTCTATCCAAAAGAACAATCTAGAGGAAGATCCTTCTAGAAGCAGAAGCTTCTATTAGGTCTTGTTACATTTGACTTGTTCTTCCATATTGATAGGCCTTATTAATATTGACCTTTATTACATGGAAATATATTATTCTACCGATGTGAGGGGTTAGGTCCCTAACATCAACATTCATTGGGTAAAAGTTTACCAAATTTTGTGGCGAATTTAATATTATAATGGGAAAATCGTCGAACAATTATCCTCAAGGAAATGGTTTGGATAAATCCACAAATAAGACTTTTATCTAGATCCTTAAGAAAATGATTGATCTTAATCAAATAAATTGGCATTTGAAATTGATAGACACATTATGGGCGAGTAGACTAACACCAAAGGATAGCACTAGAAACTCTCCATATACATTGGTGTATGGAAAAGAAGCAAGAATGTCAATCAATATGGAATTCAATGCTTTGTCATATGTTGTGAATGTTGAAGATGTAGAGGAAGTTTCTCATTTACATAGAATATACAATTAGCTGATGAAATTGGAGGAACAACAAACTGAAGCATTAAATAAAATGAATCAAAGACAACATACCATCAATAAATATTTTGATTAGAGTGCAACAACAAAATATTTTCAAAAGCAGTAACTAGTACTACTATGTAACAAAGAAAAGGAAAATATGTCTTTACATATAAAATTTGAGGCATTATGGATTGGCTCATTTACTATTGAAAATATCTTGGGATATAATTCTTATTTACTCAAATACATGAAGGGGGAAATGAAGGTGTTTCCAGTCAATGGTCAACATATCAAGAGTTTCTTTGTCCGATCAATATTTCTCTCACCTACATATAGTTTTTTTCTTTTTCCTTTCATACATTTTCATTTATTTTCTTTTTCTCTTTTACACTAACTCAATTCCCAATGGGCGATATTATAGATTCTTTAGTAACCCACAAGGTTTTACTATTCCACATTTGGAGCTATTTGTTGATCTATATATAAGCTCACATCTTTTATTTTTACCTTTTCTTTACTTAGAAAATTTTCAATCCATGGCAGGTTCATAACCTTCCTCATCAAGTTTCATGTTACATAAAATACACTTGTAATTCTCCATTTTATCCATATTGCACCATGACTTAACCATTTATCAAGTTCTCCCATAATGATGAGTTCGCGGGTTGGTATCATCATTCTCATTCAAGTCCGCTCTTCCACCGTCATCAAAATGAACCTTAATGTTTTGCAATCCTCATTTTGTACTTTACTTAGAATATTCTCAAAATTTCTTAGCATGGAGGGTTCATAGGTTGGAATACTTGTGGGTTCATTTTTCTCCATTTCATTTTCTTATGTTCTACTAGTCCGACTGACTCTCGACTCTCTCAAAAGATCAATACTTAACCAATTTTCAATATCACCGCGGGTTTGCGGGTTCATATTTGTTCCCTCACTTCTTGATATCTACATTTGATCCTCCACCGCATGACATATATTACTTTTCACTTTCCCCAAGACTTTATTTAATGCTAATCCTATGGAGGATAATATTTAATTAAATTTTGAAAAGGTTGTTATTAATGGAATACTTCTCGAGGTAAGCCTTCATTTAATCTGCATTAATTCCTCCATTGGAAAAGGAGTTGTGGGTTATATTATCAAAAGGGGATGTACTTTAAAATTAATGTTTCAAAGTGAATATACAAAATTCCGCCAACTTTGAAACAACATGGCAGTGAAAGGGAGAGAACACTTATGTGGGGATACTTTGAATTTATTTGGGCGAGAGGACCATAGGTTCTAGTGGTCGAGGTATTACTGGTATTATTCTTCGCTATCACTACCAGAAAGGAAAAAAAATATAGTCTGGAATTCATGCATTGCTTCAACAGGGTGTGTACCAGAGATTTTTGACTCTAGGGAAATTGTTTTTTGGTGTGTTGATAAGTATGAACAAAACCGGAGAGTGATTCAACATCAAGGGGAATATCATGTTTCCTTATCACTGTTAGGTTTCAGAAAGATGTTGAAGCTCCCTGAGCCAACCATCACATTCAAAGGGGAATAAGCAAGAAAATTGCTTAAGGAAAGAAATTATGGACTAGAAATTTTGAAGGAATACCTTGAAGATAGTGCCATGATGCCAGAAGATCTATCAAATATTCAGGTCGATTCACTTAAAAATCCTTATAAATAAATTGCATCTCTCTTTACCGGAGTTATAGTTCAAGAGTCAACAACAACAATTCCTTAATTATCCCTTTACATTTTATATTTAACAGTTCATAAAAAGGCAATATTCGAATGGGAAAAGATTATTTCTATAGAAATTTCCTCACAATTAACAAATTTTAGGGAAAATAAAATATTCTACATGTCTTCATACTTGATATTTGTTATCACCTATTGTCATGTTTTTAAAGGTCCGAGTATCAGAAAGAGGATTGACTATAAAATTGATCCAATACTAATGTGGTACCAAGCCCTTTGGAGACAAAGGTTTACTTATCATTTTTATGAAGTTTATAATGGATTCGTTTATGTATTCAAGAAACTCATATTTGGTCCAAAAATGTCTAGATTATCAATGGAGGTATCAAAATTCCTATATAAAAAGGGGATTTATGATAAAATGGAGAATTATACCGTGGTAAGAATATATTGTTCTCATGAAAATCCTTTCTAGCTCCCTTATTATGTTTCATATATAATGTTTTTCATTGAGGTTGCTAGACAATACAAATTCTGGGTACATTTCTTCCATGAGAAAAATAAAAAGCAGTTTATTCGAATACCATGGAGAATTGGGAAATTTTTATTAATAGGCATTTATAAAATTAACGAATTCACAGTTCAATTGGATCAATACAACTTGAAATTTGTAGATGAAATCAAGGGTTTTGACCCAGATGATATTTTCATTGACCACATGATGTCTATTGGATACAATAATTCACTTTCTAATACATTTTTGTTTGAATAATAAGAGGGAGATAGTCAATACCCACCATAACCAGTAGGCGAAAGGAAAATGAAATATATTGAAAATATTGTGAGTATTATAGATAAACATAAACAAAGAGGAAAAATTAAAATGAAAGAAGTTCTCATTCACCGAGTGTATCAGAAAAAAACAGCCTACCAAAGAAATGTTTTCAGCCAGTAAAACCACAAAAAAATAAATATTCTACCAATAATTTTGATGATGGGGGTGACGTGATCCTCTGAGAGGAATATTGGAGAAAACTCACAAATTTCAAGTCAAAATAAAAAAGGCAAGGTACTCAAAAAGAGGAAGAAAATATCATACCCGATGGTGAAATCGAGCTTCAAGATATGGATCTGGATATTAATATTAAATATATCGAGTTCCTAGATGATGAACGAAGACTCCATGAAAGTAGGACAGTTGCAGTTTAGATTGCAGCTAAAGAAAAAACATTTTCAAAAGATTAATATTTCATAGTATAGAATGCCCTGCTTGACAAAATCTCTAAAAAAATAATTTTAGAGAAAACACATTCAAAGAATAAAAGAAAATCTATTTATCAAAAATTGATTTCAAAGGCATACTCCCTTCTAGAATCACCATAATTCACAAAGCTACTGGTGATTCCCTAGAAGTGTTGGTATATGACAAGGAGGCAAAAAATATGATGCTTAAGGAAAGAATTAAGGAATTATACTGCGTGAATGTTGTACATAAATTCTTGTGGTGTCCTTTTGTCCTACATGTGGTACACAAAACGACTTCTTTTTTGTCCTTTCTTTTGTTCTGGTTCAGCTGGAACACTAATTTCTTTAAATCCTCCTTCAGTTCTTCGATGGCTAGATCCGTCTGTTGATATTGGTTCTCTACCAGTTGCAGGGTTGTCTGCAAATCCTTTGCCCATGTCTCAAACTTTTGTTATTGCAATGGGTATTTTAAGTGTGGTAGCAGTGAATTGATGAACAAGTGCCTCTGCTGCATATCGGTCATGAAATATTTCAAATTTCCTTTGAGTCTCTTGAATCTATGATCAATATCCCATATGGATTCTCTTGGTTTCTGTCTAATTTCTATCATCTCGTTCATGTATTGATCTTCTGAACTTGGCTTCTAGAACTCATTTATCAGCAATTTCTTGATGTCTACAATCGTTCTCATTGTCCCTGGTGGATTGTTTGTAGCTAAACTCATATACCAATCCAGTGCATGATCCCTTAGTGTAATCGCTAGCTTTGCAAGTTTAGTATCTTTGTTTGTGATATGTTTTTCTTACCAAATATTCTTGCAGATAAACAAATGTTTTTCCAGGTCTTTCGATGCTTCTCCTTTGAATTCTGGTAACCTGATGGTGGGATAGTGTCCTTCCATCCTGAACTCTGAACTACTACCTCCGCACGATGTAGATACTTGACTAGTGTTTCCTGAACTGGCTCCTCTAGTTGTTGTTCCTTGTGTAGATGTACTTCTTGCTGTCTTTCTTCCTACAAAATGTGGTTGTCTAAATGATGGTTTTATCTTTGGTGTATCAGTCGCACATGGGTTTATGGGTTCCACACTTGCATTAATATGGATAGTATTGTTGCCTTCTCTTCCTGCTCTTGAACCTCTCATTTTGATCTCATATGTTGCGCGTAGCATTTCCTCAATATTCTCCACATCCCGGAGATCCTCTACCTCTTCTTCATCACTTGCCAAGCCTTTCCTCACGGCTACGAATATCTTCTTGGTATTTACCTTGTATTAGTAGGGTACTCCGCTACGCGTCTTTCCAATTGTCGCCATGATCCTCTTGATCTGGTCGTCATCCATCATGATTGGGTCCAAGGGTTCCTCCTTCTTTCCATTATCAATTCCTCCTTCCATTTCTCCTCTTTATGTCAGTGCTTCCCCCCTTCCCCCATGCACGCAGGGAAGTTTAGTTGTTTGACTCCATTGTCATTACCCCTTTGTTGTATAGTAGTATATTAATACAAGTATACAATGATCTAATATACCTTCCTCGAGGCCCACGTAGAAACTCTTTCTCTGCTGCGTTGTACGACTTCGTTGTATCGACTGTAAATTCTATTATAAAGCCTACTACAATACTGTCGAGCCAATTTGTTGTTTACCTACTGTAACTGCTCAATCTGTACTGAGGTCCACTCTAACTTTCGGATCCATTTCATTGCGTGGTTTTCCTTCAACCTTAGTATCCAATCCTGCAATAAGTGTGGAAAATCACAGATAAAGACTTCATGCAAATCAGTAAACACGTATTTCTCAAGATATTTGTGCGGCGTTACTCTAGGGTTTATGTTATCTCTCTGTGCAAAATCCAACTCTTTTGTCTTTAGCCATCTTTAGATATCTACTATTGTGGGATTCCACGGTCTCAACATCCCCTTCTAGCGGCTCATTCTTCTCTCCTTCTCCTCGTTCGCTTTAGTATTCTCTTGACCCACCTCCCACAGATCTTACGTATCTTTTAACAGATCTTCAACAGATCACATCTACTCTCCTCTGTTGTTCCAACCAACGACAATGGAACCATTTATTGGTTATTATTTATATGTCTGAGTTTATATTATTATCTGAAGTGACCCAGGGTTCATATCTATTCGGGATTCCAACAAAGCCTCTAAAACTATCGACCCTCCTGGTAAACTAGAAGGAAACGCAACGCATAGGGTACACTGTGCAGTCTCACTCGAGATAGTCTTGATGGGTGGCTTCAATACACATGCGTTTTCAACCCAGGACTGAGTGGAGATCTGGGATGTGTGTGCTGAGAGTTCTATTTTTACTTATTAACACAATAAGAAGTCATTCATGATTATGCATGAAATATAACGACTCATTAATTTAGCATATCAATAACTACTGAAGATAAAAAAGAACACATGCATTCAATCACATAACACATGTTTTACCGTGATTCACCCCCTCTTGGGCTACGTCCAAAAATATTTGTCTTCTCATCCCTTTTATTATGGAAGTTCCAAAACTACAACGTCGCGCGCTTACAACTCCTCTTAATCGGGTTAATATCTATTATGAGCGGACTAGATCGCACCAGGATCCTTAGCTTGCGATCTAATCCTCAAGATATACCCTTCTACTCCTCTCCATCTCATCAACTTACAAAATTAGGTCCTATAGAAAAATATTACAACTCGTTATCAAGACAGGACTCCTCTCGTCTCTTACTTATCCGCTAGCCTCATTCATCATCTCCCTCTATGAGACCTAGGTATCTATATTTATACGTTTCTGGCTCGCCAACCTTTACAATGTATTGCAAAACCCCTAACCCTAACATCATTAGGTCTTCCATGCATGCACGCGTGTTTCTCTTCCTTCCACTTATAATATAATTTATGTGGTTTAAAAATTATATACATGTTTGTACTTTATATTATTTATAAGTGTTGTAATTAAATAATTAATGTGACAATATTGCATGATTCACATGTCTATTAGATGATCATGAATACTGTGTGATTATTTTTTTAATTTAGACATAATATGATACTAAAAATTTATATTGATTAATAATGGACACCATTAAAACTACTAAAAAATAATGAACACATATAAATAGACTAACAATGACTAAATTAGTCACCAAACAATGAGAATAATGAACACATATAAAATGACTAAAAATGACTAAATTAGTGATGAAAAAAAGAGAATAATGAATGCATATAAAACGACGAAAAATGATTAAAATGGTGACCAAATAATGGGAGATAAGTGACCAAACAATGAGAGATAAGTGACCAAACAAAATGACCAAATTTGCATGTAAAATTAACAAAAAATGAGAGATAAGTTACCAAAAAAATGACCAAAATTCGCATATAAATGACCAAATGGCAATTTTGGTGGCTAATTTCCATTCTCTTATCACACGACCAAAAATGTGGTCATATTCAGTTTGGTCATTAATAGCTTGTCTTGTGGTCATTAATTTGGTCATTAATTGTGACAATTAATGACCAAATTAATGAGCACAAGACAAGTTATAAATGACCAAACTAAATATGATCACATATTTGGTCGCATTATAAGAGACAAGAAATTAGCCACTAGCGATCGCCAAATCAAAACTGGTCATTTATATGTGGATTTTGGTCATTTTTTTGGTCACTTATCTCTCATTTTGTACTAGTGGAAGAAGAAGATAGATATTATGGCACGGATTCTTTAGAAGAATAACCCTGGGGATCAAATTCCTGAGGGTGCCAAGAAGAAGCTAGAAGATCAATCCCCCAAAGGTAATCCTCATGAATTAGTAGTTGTCCACTCTTCTCCTAATGCTTGGGTTGTGGATTCAGGTGCATCCCATCATATGTCTTCCACAAAGGATGTCTTATCTTCTTTGACTGGATGCAATGGTCCTCCTATCCTCATGGGGGATGACTCTCCAGTTGTGGTCTCTTGAAAAGGGAGAGTCGAACTACATCATGAAATTTTTTACAACATCCTACATGTTCCCAATCTTTCCATGAATCTCTCTCGATGTATCATATTACACACTCAAGATCAGGAAAAAAGGTGGAGTTCACCCCAGACTCTATGTCCATATTTTACATGCAAGATAACTCCAAGGTTGTTGTCTGGGAGGTAACTAATCAATATCGGCTATACACTTTTTCTAAGTTTATTTAACTTGATTCCTTTGTACTACTTATGCATGTCAATGAAAAAACTATATTATGGCATAAGAGGTTTGGTCACTTGAACTTAAAGTACATGAAGAAACTTAGAAATACAGGGATGGTCATCAGTTTACTTGATATCTAGTTTACCGAAGGGGTTTGTGAAGGATGTGTCCTTAGAAAACATCCTCAAGAGAATTTTGAGAAAGGGAAGGCTCATAGGGCCTCCTCTCCATTAGATCTGATTCACAATGATCTTATTTTTCCATTCCTACATCCATCCATCGTTAAGGCAAGGTATGTTCTTACATGTTTGGATTATTACTCACGTTATACTGGGGTATTTTTTCTCAGACATAAGTCTAAGGTCTTTGAGCATCTAAAGGAGTTCAAATCACTTGTTGAGACTCAATCATGGAGAAATATCAAATCCCTCCTTACAAATATGAGGGGGAGTATGTCAACATATATGTTTGGAACATTTTTCTTGAGTCCATGATACAATTGCAACATACAATACCACACACTTCGCAACATAACATGGTTGTTGAGAATTAGAAAATATATCTCAAGGACATGGCCTCTTGCATGTTGCATGCAAGGTCATTTTCTGAAAATCTTTGGGATGAGGCACTTAACAGTCCTAACTACATATAGAAAAAATCTCCCCACATATCTGTCAAGAAGAAAACTCCTTTCAACGCTTAGAGAGGTAACAAACCAGAAGTCACTCACTTATGTGTCTTTGACTCATGTGCATGGGCCCAGATTCCCTCTATAAAGAGGAAATCAGTAAATCCACAGAGTACTACATGTATCTTTGGTGGACACCCAAATGGTGTCAAGGGATACATACTTATTGATCTCTCTACGGACTAGCTCATCATTGAGCACAATGTTAAATTTAAGGAAAGTATCTTTCATGCTTCACAAGACCTACGTGCAGATACTTTTGTCCTTCCATCAATTCAAGATGATGATTCTACACATTCATACTCTATTTCATATCTGAGTTTTGATACAAAGTCATAGGATTCATAACATCTAGATGCACAATTAGTACGGGAAGATTAGAAGCTAGAAGAGAGGCCCAAGTGGGCACAAAGCACTCTTTAGGATGTCAGAGATCTTGTTGTGGATCCAGCGGATCTCAGGAGGAATCGAACTAAGTTCAAGGAACATCCTCATGTATTCACAACTACTGAGATCGTGTTTCATATGCACTATTATGTGGCTTAGTCTTCAGACCCACATACCTATGGAGAGGTTGCAGGGAATCCTTTTTGGGAATCAACCATGCAAGAGGAGTACAACTCCCTTATTGAGAAACACACTTGGGATTTGGTTCCACATCCTTTAGGAAGGAAGCTTGTCAGATGAAGATGGGTTTATAGAACCAATAAGGCAACAGGTGGATAGGTTAGCAGATACAAGGAAAGACTAGTTTCCAAATGTTTTTAGCATATCCATGGAATAGACTATGATGAGACATTACCTTCAGTAGTGAAGATGGATTCCATTCATTTGTACCTTTCTATTGCAACAACCATAGGATGTGAAGTCCATTAGATGGATTTGAAGAACACATTTATTCATGGATATCTCTTAGAAGAGATTTACATGGAGCAACCACTTAGATTCATACATGATTCATCTTAGGTTTGAAGGCTCAAGAAGTCTCTCTATGGACTCAAGTGGGCACCGAGAGCATGGTACACCAATATGGACTCCTACCCTCTCTCCCATAATTGTTTTAGATGAAAATATGATCCAAATGTATACATCCTTAGGACTAATGATTCACTTTTGATTATATTTCTTTATGTGGATGATATTTTGATCACTAGCTACTCGAATTCATTGATTGTTGCAGTGAAGCAGATTATGCATGAGAGGTTTTGGACGATGGACATGGGTCCACTCCAATTCTTCCTTGGTCTTGAGATTAGTCAGGATGCTTTAGGAATCAATATAGCTCAATCCAAGTATGCTCGGGATCTCATGGAGAGATTCCATATGACAAACTGCAAGTCTTCCCCTACACCCTTCCTATCTAGGGTAATACTTGAGGATGGTGGGGACACTCCACTAGTTGAAATCACTCTATACAGACATATCATGGGGATTTTTTTGTATCTCTCCCACTCCCAACCAAACCTATCATATGTAGTGGGAGTAGTCTCCAGGTACATGTAGGAGCCTCATGAGTTACACTGGAAGGATGCAAAGAGTATCCTTTGGTACATTCAAGGAACCATCAACTATGGGATTCATTATACATCAGGTTCTACATTGGATCTCATAGGATTCACAAATTATGACTTGGTACACCACAACACTGATCATAATTCCACATCTAGATACACTCTCACTTTTGTTTGAGTGCCCATATGTTGGTCGATCACGAATCAATATGCTATTTCTCTATATTCAACCGAGGTCGAGTATAGAGGAGTAGTTAAGATTACCATCCAGGCATTGTGACTATAGAATTTCCTTATAGAGTTGGGCATTAGACCAATTAACATATTCACCGAGAATTTCATTGAGCATAAGTTTCACTCTTTGTGTGATCATCTTGGAGTGAAGGAAACAATTTCTTAGCAACTATATTTTCTTCTTTTTATGCATTTTACCTTGAGGGGAGTTTTTTCCCATGAGGGTTTACCTCTTTCCTCTCTTTATTTCAGTGTTCATTAGTTGCCTTTTTTTGGGTACCTAACATATCCCTTGTTGTCGAGACCCATTCTTCATTACCCTATAGTAGTGTTCAGGGGGGATGTTGGAGATATTACACATGTTGGAAGGTTTACAGTTGGGAATAAGATTGTCATTGATGGAAAGAACAACGATGGCAAAGATCAACATGATCAACAACATAGTGATAATGGAAGAGTAAACTCCATTTTAGAATTTCAGATACCGGGAGTTGAAGTGTCGAAACACTTCACCACCGAAGTGGCGAAATCACGAAGTGGCGAAATCATGAGAAGATCTGGGCCGTAGGATATGGAGTATCTACGAAGGCTCAATAGCCATTAGATATGGTGAAGCTGCAAGGCAGATACGTCCAAGAGTCATCCAAATCCCCAAAACTATGAAGGAATGTTGGCCATCCATCAGGGACAGTCATGGACCGTTGATCAAGAGGACGCATGGTGGAATATTGTCATGTCGCTGACTGGAAAGTCAAAGGAATGGGGTTCCCTAACTTCTTGAATTTGTGATATGTGAAATCGTGAAATATTCTCAACCATTAGATCGAGGCCAAATATGGACCGTTGATCAGGCACAACAAAGGCTCATGGAGTTGTGAAGTCCTGATAAAATATTGACTGTTGATCCAAGAGGGACGCATGGCAGAAGATCAGATCATGTCAAAGCTCCATCTCGGAGTTTTGCGTATCGCGACTTGGAGTGACAAGAACCTCCATCACAGGAATCGTGAGATGTGAACTCACGATAAGATCTG
>SNQJ01S0179114.1:0-10822 GCA_010110895.2 Picea sitchensis | reverse complement strand
TATTGTTCGAACTATTATTATTATTATTTATTATTATTAAGTACTTAAATAGGCATTTTTATTATTATTACGTACGTAAACAAGCCTGCCACACTGCATTCTTTTTTAAATGTTTACATAGCGCGAGGCCCTTGAACAGTCCTAGCAGCCTTAAATGTTTACCTAACTGGCCTAACATCCTTAAATGTTTACTTAACATGCCTGTTACAATACATTTTCCTCTAATTTTGGATATAATTTTGTCTGCAGTGAATTTGGGCAATATTGTTCTCCATCGGCATTATTGGTTCATTGGTTGTTGCTTGCTCGTTGGTTCGTTGGATGCTACTTATTGTTGTTTGCTTCAACTTTGCAAAGTTGAGGTCCTGTAGTTGCAGTTGGACCTCTTGGTGCTTGTTCACTAGTTTGTTGTTTGTTGTTTGTTGCTTGCTCGTGTTTGCTTAAACTTTGCAAGGTTGAAGTCCTGCACCTGCAGTTAGACATGATCTTTCACTTTACAGGGTTGACATCTTGCACCCTTTGTTTGCTTCAACTTTGAAAGGTTGGTGTCCTGCATCCGCAGTTGAACCTGTTGTTGCAGTTTGCAGGGTTGATATTTTGCACCCGTAATTGGAACTGCGCTTATGTCGTTCCCCATTCACGAGTAAGTTTCAATACCATGGTTTCATTCCAATTCGTTGTTTGTTGTTTACTATTTGTAGTTTGCAGGTAAGAATTTTCAATACTAGGAAGTGTTGAAAATCAAAATAAATGTAAAAAAAAAAAAACTTGAAATAATACCTGAGTGAAAATCCTCTTGCAAAACATCCTTATATGTGACTATTGGGACCAGAGAAACAAGAGTGTATTGTTATCCATGAAAAGTGTTGAACAAGAAATCATGTCGCCTTTGAATGTCAATGATGGATATAGAACCCGCCTATGTCACAACCATAGCGACATATAAAAAAAGGAAATGGGATGTTCTCCTCATATTTTTGTTCCTAAAAACCATACGTTTAGTGCATTTTTTCAGGTTGCCCCCTTTCAATCACCTATGCCCACTTTCATGTCATGTACATCATACCATAGCTCTTTGGAAAATGGCAATGCAAAGGTATTTTCCAAACAAATTCAGATTTTTCATTACAGAGCAAGCATCTATAAGGACCTTGCCATCCCTTATTTGCAGGTTATGACATGGCAAGATTTTATTCTCTAAGGCAAAACCACATATAGTTGTTGGTTTTGTGACGGACTTTGGGTCTTCCAAAACATCTTCCATCACCGTTTTCAGATCTGGACCTCGTCTTGTGGAAATGATTATTTGTAACTTGAATGGGCAATTCACTGATCTGTCTCGGACTAAGTTTCCCAGTGCCCAATTTTAGAATATCTTCTTCAACTTGTAAGATAATTGAAACATCTTAGAATATCTTCTTCATCTTGTAATATAATTGAAACCTTAAGAAGTTGTGCTATGTGTTGGTTCTGTTCCTATGGTAAAAGTCCATAATGCTTATTTCTTTTGCTTTTATTTATCCGACAAACCATCTATGTGAGTTTTTTGAGTGGGAGACATCAACAAGTCGTTTCAGATCTATTTGGTGTTGACTTGTGAAGATTGGGGATGAAAATAAATGGTGAATAGGATTGTAAATCTATATAGAATGGCTACCGAAACACTTATAAGATGCACACCTAGAATAAGTTCAAAAATTATATGTCTTAAATGCTCAGTCTTTGTACTGATCAAATTTATAGTGTTCTTTAATTTGCATTATCTCTTCTATATGGTTCAACGGTCAATATAGCTTTGTTTGTTTGTCATATGCTATAGCAACCACAGAGCATTGAATTTGACACGAAGAAGGTTGAAGGATACATAGCGGAATTGGCATGCAGTTCCGAACTTATAGTTTTGTTTTTTCTTTTTTCTATTTGCATATTATCTAGACATAGCTAAGAAACATCTTGAAAATCACAACTTAAAAGATGAAACAAGTAATAGATGTTGAGTGCTATCAAATAGATACAGACTCCATTGTACATGACAACATCGACCAGGTATTGAATAACAATGGGATTTTTAGATTAGATGCATTCTCGTATACTGTGGGAGATTGCCTCTTCGATGCATTTCAAGTTCTATTTCATTTCCGTTATTCCTCGATCGAGTTGCGCAATGGATTGATAGATAATTTCTTGGCCTGTTTAAAAAATGGCAACATTGAGGCATTAGAGTCGTATCAATACAAATTGGCATATGATTTTCTTTGCCAATTGCATGGAATACATGATGTCAGTACGTATTTTCCAAAGATGYGATTGYCTGCATCTGCAACTCTTCCTGCACATGAGAGGGTACTTTGGGGAGATACATTTTGTATATCATGGTTGGCCAAGTGGCTAAATRTATCAATTGGAATTTGGTAATTAACAAGAAAAAAAAGATATCTACTATTCAACAAAACTGCATCTAGGGATCCATATTGCATCTTGTTCCATGATGCCAATCCTCTAAGTGGTCATTATGAACCACTAATCTATAGAAAATTATCCAAATGAAATCTTGGAGGTCCTGATATTTACTTGTCCCTCACCTGCAAAGGCCTTCAATCACATTGGAAATGAATTATGCATCATATACACTCCCGTGGATTGCACATAGCAACAACTATTACATCTACTTGTGGAGATAGTTTGTTTAATGCAATTTTCTATTTGATAGCAACAAATTTTGATGTGCACTCAATGTGCCTTTACACTATGAAATCCTTTTGCAATGCAATTATAGGTGGCAGTCAACAGGCATTTAACTGCTTTCATCAACACCTTTTACCATATCTCGTAGAAAGTATATCGATAATTGGAAGTTGGCAACAATACCTTGTAAACATGGCAATGCCATATGAGAAAGGAAATGTAGAGGGTGGCACATTCTGTTTACAATGGATATCTATCATATTCAGAGTAAATATCTAGGTCTGGTCAACCCTGTCAGATGGTATTGTCCATTCCTATTGTCTTGATTCAAACTACGATCAAACAATTGACATCATATCATCGAAAACAGATACGCCACACATCCATTATTAACCTTTGATAATAAATACTTCCAGTTCAAGCTCCACTATCCATGCCACCCAACCCGCATCAAATCTGCATAAGTGTCGCATACTGTCTAGTCAGGATGAAACTCATCCCACTTGTCATCAGGTCATACTGAGCTTAAACAAAAAACATATAAAACATATATTGACTTATCACAACTTTAAAAAGGTCATACATGAAAGAAATAAATACACTGGTACACTTCCTTCTAGACCTTTGAGTTGTACAACTAGTCATAATGAGGTGAAAGGAAGCTCGAACAAGAAACAGAAACACACATATCACAACCTAAAAAAAAATGTGCGTGCACAACACGATCACATTCTTGCACTTTCTGATGAATACAACATCGCATGTACAATGAAAAATAACATCACTGTTTGCACCATCGAGATAGCAAGGAGGAAATGCCCATAACAAATGTCGATTCCACTTTCAACATGGCTTGTCAACAAATGAAACTAGTTCCCAGTGGCAACCATAAGTTAACCTACCACATGTTGAAAAAATAGATACGTGAGAGAAACAGGTACAGCTACATATCCCACAATGGTCATGATACTAACCGAGAGGGGAAAATCACATCTCGTGTCCTAGAGCCAACACCATGCACTTCTAGCATTGAAAACCAACAAACACTTACTATGCATGCTTGTCTAGGGAAGAGATATGCAAAATAGATATATATGAAACAAATTAAAGACACTCCTTCCATTGCATGTGTGATTTGCTAGCAATTGAATTTCACAAAAAACATTAAGTCTTTCACCCCTGACTTGCAAAAAGAATACTTTGGCTTGACACTAAATGATAGAACATTTTCCAGTAGCAATATTTGTCTTCAATGCAAACGATCACTTAAAAATGGAAAATTGCCACCTTGCAACACCCGACCAAATAAGATGTAACACACCACTATCAAATGTAAGTACACTTACAGAACTTGAAGAATGACTTGTGTCTCTGTGAATTGTGTTTACATAAATCAGACCCTGGGGCTATAAACAACCCCATATGGGCTTAACATGATCAATTACTAATGTCCCTGTCCAAATAGATGTTGTGCAAAAAGCCCTGCCACAGTTCATTAGCAATACAATGACAATTGTCGTAGCTCTCAAAACACGTTTGCAATACAAGAATGCATATCAAACAGGTAAAGTGTGTGTGCACATTGTCATGAAAGCATTAAAAGAATTATGTTACAGGGCCCTGTACAAAGCACAAAACATATGTATAAATGATAATTGGAACAATGTTCTTGAACAAGGAAATGACAACGCTACACAAACTTTTGACACTCCTAGTGAATTTGATACAAGCGATGAATCAGAGAATGAAATCCTGTTGAAACAATGATACATGGATTCACTGACTCACAACGCATTCATGACTTGCAAGACAAGATTGTCGAAATTGCACCTGCTGAAGCAGAACATCCACTTGGAATATTCAAGCACAAATTTTCTGAGGAAATGAACTTCCCAACACTGTTCTATGTAGATCCACGTCCCAGTGACATCACGAAATGATTCAGCTACCAAAAAATAGTTCGATGGGAACTACTACATTCAAGTGGTGACTTCTCCTGTCACATAACAAATTTGTTTTTCAAAACAATGCGCATAATAACTAAGCAAGTGTTCTCTTGCATGTGGGTGTGCATAAGAAAAGGCCAGCTACAAGGAAGAAAGTTATTGGCCAGAGATGTCAAGTACAAAGCAAACCTAGAAAAAATACTGAAATATGATATTGGATACATAGATTTCAAAAACATTTGCATCTCTCCTGACTACTTGCAACAAAACAAGAAAACTATATTTGCAATGATCCGAAAATTGGGACCCCCAACTATTTTCATCACATTTACAAGTGCAGAGCATCACTGGGATCCATTGGTGGCTACGGTGTCTGCATTGTATAGGAACAAGAAAAGGAAAAAACAAATTGATACATTGGAAAATGATGACATTGACTACCTCATAAGAAAAGACCCAATGACATGTACTCGTTACTATAGACATAAAATAAATGCTTTGAGGCCATTGATATGTCATGATGAAACGTTCTTCTGAAAAATATCGGACTACTATTTTGTGACTAAATTCCAGAATAGAGGGAGTGAGCATGACCACGCACTGTTATGGATAGAGGGTGCACCGGTCTATGGAAATGAAAACAACTCATAGATCGAGCAGTTTCTGGACAAATACATAACATGCAACACAGATCATTTGGATCCAGAACTTGCCAAAGTTCATAGACATTATCATACAAGAAGCTGTAAAAAACAAAAAAAATCACATTGCAGATACAACTTTCCTGTGCCGCTAATGAGAACAACAAGAATCATAGAACCAATTAGTTTAGAGGACAATGTTCTCATTAAGAAATCTAAATCTTTGTTCACATTTCTAGAACAACGAGACTTTGATGACTTAATGAGCTTCAAATACTTCTTGGCAGAACTAAATCTAGTAGAAGATGAGTACATCCAAGCGATACAATCTACACTTAAACAACCAACAGTTTTCCTTAAACGAAAACTTCCACATATTTGGAACAACAGTTTCTCCAAGGACATGCCAATTATGTGGAATGCAAATACATATTCACAGTATGTCCTCAATGCATATGTTGCAGCATCATATTGTACCTCATACAGGACAAAGGTTGACAAATCTATGACAAGTGCATTCAGAAGAATACGCAGAGAACATGAAAAATTTCATATTGATGTTATGCAAATGATACGTACACTTGGAAATACATTACTTGATATTGAATAAATGTCTGCTCAACAAGCAGTCCACATTGCACTTTCCTTGCCTCAGAACTATAGTTCAAGGAAATGTGTCTTCATAAACACATCTCCACTAGAGAAACACACATTAATTGTGCTTAAACCATTGTCTTTGCTAGAAAAAGAGCCTGATAATTCAGAGGACGTGATATGTGACTCTATTATTGATTATTACCTCCATCGTCCATATCATATTAATCATATCTACCTAGCATTGTTCATATCGCATTACAAAAAAAATGGTACACCCATATCAAAAAGAAAAAAAACCAAATGTAATACACTTTGTCAAATACAACAAACCTACTGACTATGAAAAAAATTGTAGAGAAAAACTATTCTTGTACGTTCAATTGATCAAAATGAAAACACATTAAAACATAACTTCCCTACATGGGAAGCTGCATATATGCTTATGAGACTACAGTACAAACCAATGAATCTAGATTTACATACAATGTTAATCCAACATGGGGTGATTTAGAAAGTGCAATTCATGAACTAGAAAACCCTGACAATGTTGATGAGACATTGACAAACCATAAAAACAACTAGAACTCTCTGTGAGTCCTATGACTTGCAAGCAGATTTTCCTTGTCCTCGAGTAACCGCCATTGAAAAACGTATCAATCTTGGCTTTCAAGTCACAAAACATCATTTCTTTATTGAAAATAATGAATACTACAGTGTTAGACGACTATTGAATCGAGAACAACAAGCAATCCTAAAGGACATTGCAATTAAAAAATGCTTAAACATGCACACTCTAATTGTAACACCATGTTTCGCCCAGTCTATAAATATAACTATATTGGCCAAAGAACTATGGCAAACCTAAAGGTGTGAATGTTTGATTTGATCGACCTTTGTACAAAAGGTCGATGAATGTAAATTTTGTTATTTTAATATAAAATGGTTACGTGTTGCATGACTGCTGAAATAGGGGATGTGCTAAGAGAAAACCACGAATGTTGTGAAAGGTGGTGGAGGGGACCCAGAATGGTTGCGTTAACCTCCACTGAACCAGTACCATGTTGTAATTAATTGCTTAGATCAGAACAACCCTCTGACCCAAGAATGAATTACAGTCGGGCTGGTAGGTGGGAAGACCTCCTCAAGAGTTAATGAGGGGATGGGGCAGACCGCCCATCTGTAAGGCTTCCAGACCTCACCAAGGACTGGGAATTCGAGCCACACACAACCTTGTTGAGGAAGGCAAGAAAGGAAGTGTGGTGGGAAGAGGAAGACCTGCGAAGAAAATGCAAAGTCGAGAGTGGAAACTCTCGAGTCCGAGGAAGGACTTAAAGAGGAACAATGAGTTCTGATCACAAAAAATAGAGATTGAGCCAAGAGAAGGAGAGTAACCTTTGTCCTTATCTATTTATGTATTGGGAGAAGGAGAGTAACCTTTGTCCTTATCTATTTATGTATTGGGAGAAGGAGAGTAACCTTCGTCCCTAACTTTCGTTGAGCTGGAAGTAAGAGATTGAATCTCAAAGAATCGTGGCTTAAGCTCAGGTATGGCTAGTGATAAATCCATTGGGAGTGACTGAACCTATGGTTGGGTGGAAACGAGCACCCCTTTCAGTAGTCGCATCACGCCTTATGATTCTGATAAGTGTTTTTATGCCTTGTGATTTGAATCGGAAATAATGGATGCATGTTTGTATTTATATGCCTATAAATGGTTCCTTGAGAACTTTTACATCTGTTTGATTTTCCTTATGTTCTAGTTTAATTCCTCGAAATCACTTTCCCCGGGGAATTTCCTCACCGTCCTAGAGTCAAGTGAGTACTCCCCTGATTACGGAGGTTGAACCCCACAATCACTACAAG
The DNA here is from genome assembly GCA_010110895.2 of Picea sitchensis. Taxonomy (NCBI): domain Eukaryota; kingdom Viridiplantae; phylum Streptophyta; class Pinopsida; order Pinales; family Pinaceae; genus Picea; species Picea sitchensis. Next base: position 3,090 of record SNQJ01S0179114.1, on the reverse strand, counting down.
GACAGAATCTATTAAGCTCATGAGAGGTAGTGTATGTATGCACCAAGTCTCTGCAAGGTGGGTAGAGAGTGAGACCATCTTAGGTTCTAGAGTTGAGTAATTGAACTTAAGGGGTGCACGGAAGAATTCTTCCAAGCATTACGTTCAAGAGAAAGAGCGCAAAACTCTTAAGCCTTTCAGAGCCAACAAAGCTCAGGAAGAATAGCAAGATTCAAGTATCAAAAGGGATTATCCTTTCGGTTGGAAGATGAACAGATGAGACCCGTTCAGGAGGATCCAAGGTCTGTCGCGACTGTTAAATTTGAAGAAGGGGCACATGCGTTAACACCTCGAATCCCTCAGTCTTTGTAAGTTCGACGAATGTTGGTAATCATCATGAAGGAGACGGATCCTCTGAAACCCAAAGTAGCGATGTGACCTAGACCATAGATCCAAGGATCTATCAAGACCCTCCTTGATCATCATATTGGCGAAATCAGAGTTCACACATCGGGAGAATCGCATGTTGGTGCAATTAAACTTCTAAAACCCGAAGTTACGATGTGATCTGGACCATGGGATCGAGGAAGGTCATGGACCATCGATCCGACGTGACCAGATTAATGCAAGGAGAACATGGGAATTCGAAATTCCCTAAGGACCAACCTCAGAAGAGATAAGCGCTTTTCAGAAGTACAGATGAGGTCCAAGAGACGAACTTGTTTCAAGTTCGTAATCTCAGGAGGAAAAATGGAAGTCAAGATCCATACACCATGGCTTGCAGGAAGTAAATCAAAGGTCGAGACCTTCGAAACATATGAAATCTTCTGAGTCAGAAGACGTCAAAATATCAGAAGGAGGAGAGACAACAGCCATCAGATCAGCTGCGGGGAGAAGTGAGTTGGGACTGTTCATTTCCAAGGGGGATATGTGACGCTGAATCAACAAGTCCTGAGCGAGAAGCGTCGAAGAGCCGAAGGACTCTAGACCATTAGATCCAGAGAGACATGTGGAGATAGATCGCAAGCTTTGGGTAAATGGCATTAGAGTTTTAGTTGAAAGTTGAGAGTTGAGAAAATCTGAAGTCTGAAGATGCGAAGGGATCGCAGCCGTTGATACGAGAGGGACATGCGTCAATGGATTATCGATTTCGGGTAAAAGTGATGCAGGAGCATCACTAGCACATCAAGCGAGCCAGCGCGGAAGCGGAAGACAGCTGGACAAGCCAACACAAATTTTGAAAATACTTTGGAATTGTGCGCGATCTTAAATGAAGTCATTTAAGAAGAGGCGCCTTTGTATATTGTAATGGACCTTGAGCAGATAGCTCTCGTCCTTAAGTAGATAGACGACATTTAATATAGTTAATGCAGGTAGATATGATTTTATTTTTTAGATTGGACAATTTAGGAGCTGGAGGGAAAACGGATATAGACACCCTCATTTTATCATTGTAACATTAGCCTGAGCACAATAGGGCATTCAGGAAGAAGAACATGCAGAGAACTGTGTGAAGAACACCCATGTACAGATACTTGAATTAATAGAAGAGATTGATTCAAATTCATGGTTTGTGTTGTTCTCTGTGTATTTTGATGTTGATATGCTCATGAATGTTTGCTTCTTGCTATACATTTGCTTTTATATGTTGTGTATGTGATTTCATGTATGAATAGAAGTCTGAGAGGGTGAAGGAATGAGTTTCAATTGTTTCTCTATTTGAGCCAGAGATTCCTGCAAGGAGTGCAGTTGAAGTGTCCGCAAGGAGTGCATTGACAAAGGGTTCAGATAGAGGTAATTTTTGTTCTCATTCATCTCAAAGGTGCAGTTGAGCATAGGAGCCGTGCAAGGAGTGCGCAGGCCAGGGAAAGGTCTCAGGGTTACAAACCTGAGTAAAGAGTTAAAGACTGTTGTTGCAGGTATGTGCAGAGTCGAAGACTTCAACACTTAGACGGAGTTGAAGGGTTGCTGCAAGGAGTGCGCGTAAGGGAGTTTCCTGAAGGACTTGAAAGTCGTGGGAAATCTCAGGAAGGATAGGCCTTCGGATTTCATCGAAGGATCGCACAAAGAAGTTGTGTTTGAAGTGTTCAAGCAGGTGTTGCAAGTTTGCGCGCAGGTGAACAAGTCTTCGGGGAGAAAGAACGAACAGACAAAATTTCCAAGGAGATTTCGCAAGTCACCGTGATTCGTTGGCTCTCGCGGAGGTGGGGAGAAGTTACAGCGCAAGTGTGGAGGAGGTTCGAAGCTCAATAGGGGCAGAGCCGTTGATCCAAGCCACAAGGGCCGTCGGATTTACACGTGCTATCGTGTATCGAGGTTTCGTGAGTCGAAGCTCCAAAATATTGCATCAACAATCACGATATTGCGATACGCGATATCCCGACAAGTCGAAGGACAACGTGTGGGCCACAACGGAGTCGGTTAGTGGAGGACAGGTGGCACCCCGTATCGGAGTTCGGGGAAAGTAAAGTCCCAAAACCATTGACATCAGGATTCACGATCCCGCGAAGTCTGAAACCCCGACGAGGTGACGGGACCGTTGAAAAGTCAACCCACGAGTGCATCAGAGTTTCGGCGCATCGGGGTTCGAAGGTTGGTAAATCGAGTGGTTCGATATCACGAGTAGCGAAATCGTGATAGGAGAAATCCCGACAGGGAAAGAAAAAAGTCAGCGTTAACTGGCCATCGGGTCTTGGGGATTCGAGAGCCCAGGGATCGATCTTTGACTTCGCGAAGTCGCGAAGTCCGATTCCTCGATAAGTTAAGAGAAGGGGATCGTGCGCAGAGATCTGTGGGTGTAGATTTCCTGACAGGTAAATAGAAGAGCTATTCAAGAGTTCTTCGGGCCGAGAAGAAGAAGATCCTATGAGCGGGTGTGCCTGCGGGTGCGGTTGCGTCAAAAAGCCATTGGGAAAAAGCGAGAGATGAGGTTTGAGATTTCCAAAGCCTGGAAATCCGAAGTGACGAGAGTCGTCAATGTGAAGGTGGACACGCAACGCCAAATCTAGAACTCCGAAAGAAAAGGGAGGAGGAAAATGTCTGAAGACCCAAAGAAGATATCAATCTTTGATCAAGGAGGGAGATGAAATACCGTTGATCTGGTTGAGGAGG
>SNQJ01S0179113.1:1690-19578 GCA_010110895.2 Picea sitchensis | reverse complement strand
TATGATTCGACCCGTTCAAAACAGGTGCTTGCATGAGAGCCTGGTTGCTCATGCTGGCCATTTTCTGCTCAAAAAATTATATACCGGCGGCTAAAAAACAAATTGCACAGAAAAAAAACAGATCTTACAGAGCTTGCTGAAAAACGTTTTGCAATTCGGCAAGCTGGACAGAGGCTGGATCTGCAGCCTGCTCTGATACCATGAAAACGGACCTGCGGCAACAGAAAAACGGATTGATAAAACAGAGAAAACAGAAAACAATTTTAACAGAACCGCAGAACAAAATAGCACAAAACACCACACGGATCTCATTATTTGAATTGATATATAAAGGAATTACATGCAAAGAAATGCTTCGTAAATAACGAAGCGACTAACAGTTCACTCAACGATGAAAACAAGAAACCAAACAATTGACAGTTAACTAAACTATTCAAAGGAGCAAATCGCTCAACTTATTCCTCTAACAAATCTTTATCCCAGAAGAAGACGAGACTGTTGGCTTTTAGGGCCAAGTTCTGTAGAGAGAATGGAAGTGGAGGAAGAGGGGGAACATCTACAAGGCCTTCCAATATCTGCAACACTTCACTCATCGATGGCCTCGCATCTTCGTCATCCTGGATGCACCATCCTCCTACAATGGCAGCCCTTTTCACCTGTTCCGCGTCTGCGTCGTTTATCAATTTCTTGTCAAGCACCTCCATGGCGTTTCCTCTGTTGATCTGAGTTGCAGCCCACGCGGGAAAGAAGAGCTCGCTGGATTCCGAGCCCTCGTCCATGTTTCTCCACCCTGCAATTATTTCTAACAATGTCATGCCGAAGCTGTAGACGTCAGCCTTGGCAGTGATGGGCATGCCAGAGAGCCACTCTGGGCCCAAGTATCCTCTCATACCTCTCATAGTCGTCAGAGCACGACTATACTCTCTGCCCAGGAATTTCGCCAGCCCGAAGTCGGCCACCTTGGGGCAGAAATTGAAATCCAAGAGGATGTTTTCAGGCTTGATGTCGCAATGGATGATGCAGTCCCTGCACTTCTTGTGCAGGTAAACGATTCCACGGGCAGTCCCCACCGCGATGCCGAAGTGTGTTTTACAGTCCAGCGCCTTCTCGTGAATCTGATCATCGCTCCGAGTTTTGTGGAATAAAACAGAGCTGAGGGAGCCGTTGGGCATGTATTCGTACACCAGCAGTCTTCTGGAGCCCTCGGTGCAAAATCCCCGCAGCCGAACCAAATTAACATGTTGTGTGTTTCCACTGCTGCTCACCTCCATCCGGAACTGCTTCTCTCCTTGGCTCACACCCTCCAGTTTTTTAACAGCCACCATAGAGCCGTCTGTTAGAGTCCCTTTGAAGACGGAACCGAAACCCCCGCCTCCCAGCCACTCAGAAAAGTTCTTCGTTGCACTTTGCAGCTCTCTGTAAGTGAATACGATCAGCGTTCCCGGCTCGTACTCTGTTGCAGATGATAGCGAGCATTTGAGACACCAAAGAAACAGTATGACAAAGGTCAGAATCACAACCAGTCCGCCCACGACACCACCCACTAAGCCGGCAAGATCTGTTGCCTTCTTTTCGGAATTAGAGGAATCCGGCACATCAGAGGCATCTAACCGCAGGAATAGAGAGATCCCGTTGGAGGAATCGTAGAGGTTTAACAATTCACCGAACCACATTACACACGTCTGTGAAGTCCCATTAAGAACGTAGGCGTATGCAGTGCACGAACAATTTCCGAGACAGGCCTCTGGCACTGCTCTTGCACTTTGTATGGAATTCCTTCGGGGGGGCATAGATTTGCCACTCAACTCTAAAAACCCATCGGTGGTTGTCCGATTTGAACAGTGGCTGCATTGTAACGGTGTCTTCTGAACACAGCCGCTTGTCCACTGCTGAGATTCCCATTCGCGACTGTCCTTGGGCACAAAGCCCCGCACACACATGCAGGACTGAACATTGTTATTGTTGCACGATCCATAAGGTCCGCACACGGCATAAACGTCACATTGAACGACGGGCTGTTGTCAGATCAAGCTCCATTCATTTCCCGGCATGATATACACTCGCATTTCTCCGGATTTATCCATTACTAAACGAGACAGATATGTTAATCCCTGCTTTGCATAAGAAAAAGTGAAAGATTGGTACGAACCATTATTGAAATAGCTGTAACTGTTGAGGGAATTTGACGACATCTCCGGAGTTTTGGAATAATATTTGCCGTTCCAAACACAGTTATCCCAGTATCTGGTGTGGTTCTCCCACACCAACATGAACTGGTTGTCTCCGTTTGGATAAATCTCAAGGGAGAAGGGCCGTGGACTTGGATCCCAAGGCTTCCTCCACGACGTCAGCCTCTGGTTCATACTCATCGTCATCCTAGGCAGCCACGTATTTCCTGGCTGGTCGAAACTCTGCCAAATGCTTTCAGAGCTATTCTCGACACTCAGCACGGCCAAGTTACCAGAATCCATTATCACAGCCGAAGAAGGCTTCTTCCCGTTTCCCTTGGAGGACCAGATGATTGATCCCCCATAAGACAGAAGGAGACTCCCGTCCTCTGTGAGATTAAGGACATTGAAGGCGTTCTGCATCGGTTGCTCTCTGTTGGCCACCCAGGCGATTGTCTTCTGTGAGCCCGTCGCATACCAAATACCAACATACCAGTTTTTAACGGTGTCGTTGTTGAGATTGAAGAATCCCAATTTGAAGATACTGCTCTTGGAAATCCTGGTCTCGTTACCAGTGAGATAGGCACCTAACACTATGCTGTCGGAAGCTGCATCTGCGGCATCTCCCGACAGTCTGTGAGAGTTGATCTCTCATCCAATTTCCACTTATCATTCTGAAATCGATGAGAGACTCTGCTGCCACACAATACTCTCAAAGCGCCTCGAGCCCCTTATAAGGTGTTCATGGATGCGGTCCGGCCATTGAACGGTTATCTGTTCAACTAGAACGTATAAATAGCCTGCGCTGATTGTGTACTATTGCAGTTGACTGAATTACAGCCCAAAAAATCCTTACACTTGAAGGAGCTGGATTCGTGGTTCCTAGAAGTGAACTAGTGTAGATTTTTTTAATGAGTGGCCCCTATAACTTAAAGGGTAGATTTTTCTACCGACATAAATGGACTGTGTCCGGCAATAGTACCAAACGTAAATGTAATGGAGTGTGAGTTAACAAATAGCGAAAGTTAATTGTTGACTTTGTTTCTTCACCATTTAAGTCTTCAATTGTAACAAACTAGCACAACCACATAATTGTGGCCGATGAACGCGGAAAGGTATATTTAATTTACTAAATTTAATTTTAACATAAATTTTAATTATGGTTTTTAATTAAAATCAGTTATAATATTTAATTTACTAAATCTAATACAAATTGAGTAAGTGACCAGTGGTGAGACCAGCAAATGGGGCTGCATCCATAGTTTTACTAATCAGTTACTGACACTGGTGAGACAATATTTGTAATACCCACTTGCATTTGTAAACAATATGAAGCTCTCTTCTTATTTTGAAGCTTGTGTCTACATCAAAAAGATATATATATATATTTTTTAACTTTCTATTTATGGCAAATATTAGTTTTCCTAACTATTTTTCTTTGTTTCAATAATATGAATGAACCTGCAAACTTCATCTTCAAATTTACTTATTAGAAACAAATATGATTATTGTCTGCCATTGAAAGAGATTTACATTAATGTTATTTTATTGATTATTAATAGTGTAGTAAAAAAAAAAATGAAAGCTATATGAACTTATTTGCAATACAATCCCATAATATTTGTTCTTGTTTTGAAGCTTGTGTTTAAAACGAAGAGTTATGTAGAAAGTGAATTAAGAAGAACACAGGTTCATGCACGATTTTGTAGAGGCTAAATTTATTTTAAGCATGAGAAAGTTGAGGCAAAATTCATTTTAAAACGTTATGAAATTGACAAACAGATGGGCAAAATTGAAATCAATGACAGAGATGCAATTTAAATCGACAAACAGAAAAGGGCGAAATTGAACATGCACATAGACGGAGGCACATGCCATTTAAAATCCATCTATTTAATTGAATATAAAAGCTTAACCAGAAAACCAAAGAAAATGCACAGAACATTTGTTGTTAACCTCTTTGCTGATGTTGATGCTGATGCTGTGCCTTTAAGATTGTTCCTCCTCTCCTCTATGCTCCTGTTTTAGAATTTTCCTTTATACTACCTTTCTCAAACTGCAATCTAGATCTGCAACTACAGAAATGGAAAATGTTTTCTTATTTACATAACCCTGAAGTTGCGAATGTTTTCTTATTTACATAAACCCGAGGTTAAGGACATGGAAGAAACTCTCACACCTCCCACAAATTGAAAAGGTAACGACTTGGAAGTGGTAATAATATTGGATACATGGAGAAAAAGTAATGCATGGCATGCTAGGCAAAAATAACCATCCGAGGCCATCAATAGAAAGCATAGTAAGCCAATAAGGAAATCGACGAAGGTATCAAGAGGTCGGAATAAATGGTAAGGTGGCATGGGTGCTCCATGCACCTAGTAAATGCTTGATTAAGAGAGTTTAAGGTGAAGTGCGCCAGTAAGCTAGGCAAGAAACCGTCTGAGGGCATCGATAGGTCGGAGGCATCAAGAGGTCAGAGGGTGTAAGGCCACACACCCAGTAAATGTTGGCTTAAGAGCGTAATGTGCCACCAACCCCCTAGGGTTAAATAAGGTGAAGCGCTTCCACTTACCTTAGTAAGTTTATAAGCCGTAAAAAAAACCTAAATCTACTTAATCTTTGTTAATCACTTAGAAGTGGCAATCAATGAGCCACCATAGTAAATTTTAAATATGATCAAGTAAAAGTAAAAAGATAAACATGTAAACTGATGTCTTTATAATAGCGAAGAAGTTAGTGGTTGAAATCACAACGATTGATTTATTGGGACGACTAAGAATATTCCATCAATATTTAATCTTGTCCATACAAAACTAAATAAGCACTACAAACCTATTAAATGTGCCCATTGTCAATAGATGTACGCCTTTCGGCGTAACAATCAGTCACATCAGTTAACTGTTAACTTTGTTGCTTAAGAATTCAATTTTCTAAACTAATCAGTACACATTATGAATGTAATTTTGATTTTTTCTATCTGTAAAATGAAAATTGGTTCAAAGCTATGTTGCAAGAGTTTTTGAAAGTGGTAATGTTGGGAATGAGATAAAGTATCTCAAAATAGTATAAATTTTCTTTAAAAACTTAAAGTGGAGAGGGATAATAATATATATTAAAAAAATATTTTAGATTATAATGTATGGAGATAATGATACATTTTAAATATTATTTCAATAAAATTGAAGGTCAATTTACTCCTATTGCAACAACTACAATATTGAAATTACTAATTTAACTTGTTATAATAACTAGCAACAACCACTTTATAAAAGTGGTTGATATATCCCAATAGGGGCCATTTTTCACCTTTCCAAACTAATGACATCCATGGACTTATATCAACCACTTTTATAAAGTGGTTGTTGCTAGTTGATGACCTACATGCCTTGAGAACAACCATTAATACATCAATACATTGATACATAATTAATGTATTAATTAATTATTATATTAATGTAATATATAAATGCAATATATAAATTAAAATATTATTTTTCATTAATATATAATGTAACATATTAATTGTTTGATACATTAATAATTTAATGTATTAATTAATTAATATAGTGTTAAATTATTAAAGCACTTATACATTAAATACTTCAATAAATACATTAAATGCATTAATAAATACATTACCAAAATATTAATACACTAATGAAGTAATACATTTATAAAGTAGTAATATATTAACAATACCATAATGTATAAGTTAAAATATTAATACATTAAAATATACATTGACTATTGATTGATATTTTAATAATGTAACGTGACATTACTAATGTAATGATACATTAATGGATTGATGTAATATATAGATTGAAGTATTATTTTACATTAGTGTATAAAGTAGCATATAAATTAAGTGAAAAATGAATAATGTAATGTGTTAATTAATTTATACATTAATATATTATTAATTTATACATTCCTAACTTATTAATAAACTAATACATTAATAATATATTAAATACATCAATAAATACATTAAATGCATCAATAAATACATTATAGAAGTATTAATACACTAATAAAGTAATACATTAATAATAAATAAATAAAGTAATAATACATTGACACATTATTAAAGTAATAATAATAATAATAATAATAATAATAATAATAATAATAATATATTTTTAAGGTCACGACCAAGACATACCCCTTGGTGGTGTATGAGACCCCTTTGTTTGTGTATGAGTCCCCCTTGTTTCTAACACAAGGGACCCCTTGGACCCCTTCCATGCAACACAATTGGTGTGAGACCCCTTCCATGCAACAAAATTGGTGTATAAGACCCCCTTGTTTGTGGGACAAGGGACCTCCTCCATGCAGAGATTTGACTACTAAAGTCTATAGAGATATACATGCCCTACCCCCCTCTGGATTTGAACCTATGACCTCGAAGGAGGAAACACATGTTCTCAACCTTTAAGCCCACTCAAATTGTATAAATTAAAGTATTAATACATTACACATTATTAATTAATACAATACTAAAGTATTAAATAATAAAGTAATACATTAATAATACATTATTAAAGTAGTAATGCATTATTAAAGTATTAATGAGTTAATACATTTATTCAAAATGACCATCATCAATTATGGTTGACCATGAGATCATGGTTTCTTATTCTCATGACTATAAAGAACATTAATACATTAATGTATACTATAATGTATTAATTTAATTAATTTCTACATAAATACGTTTTTAATAAATACATTACTAAAGTATGAATACATTAAAACATTACAAAAATATTAATACAGTGATAAAGTAACACATTAATAATACATTAAAAAAGTAGCAATACATTGACCTAGTAATACATTTCTAATGTAATAAATACATTATTAAAGTATTAATACATTAATAAATACATTATAAAAGTAACAATACATTATTAAAGTATTAATACAATAATACATTAATTGACAATTACCATGGTTGACTATGGTTGACCATGACAATGGTTAACTTTGGTAGATCTTGGTTGACTTTGGGAAGGAAAGGTTGACTATGGTTAATTATGGTTGTTCTTCACCATGGTTTAGTGTGGTTAACCATGACCATGGTTGACCCTCATTTATTATAGTTGACCATGCTCATGGATAACTTTTGTTGACCATGTGAATATGATTATGATTGGCCATCTTGATTATGTTTAACCATAGTTTACTATGGCACTACTGTATTGCAATGATGATCATGTTTTGTTCATCGAATTGCGACACCAGAGTTTTTTCGTCACATTGTGACATCAAATTTTGTTTTTCCTATGACATCATAAGGTTAATTTCATCAAATTATGACGAAGGGATTTTGTTTGTCACATTATGGCATTGAAATATGTTTTTCATAGTCCGACGGTGGTTTTTGTTCATCACACCGCGACATCGGGAAATAAACACATATATAATGGATTAAACGCGTATAATTTATGTTGGATGAGACATAGTTAAAATTTCAACATAAATATAAATGTAATATATATATATATATATATATATATATATATATATATATATAATGAATTAAATGCAACATATAAAAAACTAAATTAAAACACATCATAAACGCATTACAAACACATTATTGTGTTCGAATAGGTTTGTCACATTTTGGCAGTGGGTTATGTTTGTTACATTGTGACAGTGGGAAATGGTCCTCTCTTTGCAATATTGGGCTATGTTTATCACAATGCAACATTGGGTTGCGTACATCACATTGCAACAATGGGTAATGTTTGACACATTGCGACATTTCAAAATGTTTCTCACATTACGAGTTCAGGATATTTGCATCAAATTGTGATGATGATGCATTGTTCATCACATTATGACGATGGGGCTAAGTTCGTCACATTGCAACGATATGGCTATGTTCATAACATTGTGATTATGAGGAAATGCTCATCACATTTGACCAAAGGTTATGTTCATCACATTACGACGTTGCTATGCTTGTTAGAATGTGACTATACCATGTTTGTCAGAATGCAACATTATGGCTACATTTGACACATTAGGACGACGTGGAAATTATCATCACATTGTGATGATGAGTCTATGTTCATCACATTGTGGCTATTTTCATCATACTGTGACGATGGGGATATGTTCCTGACATATATATATATATATATATGAGTTAAATGCATCATATAAAAAATGAGTTAAACACATATAATTTATGCTGGATGAGAGGTAATTAAAAGATCAACATAAATATAAACACATCATATATATAATGAATTAAATGTAACATATACAAAAATGGATTAAACACATCATAAACACATTACAAACACATTTTTGCATTGAAATAGATCATCTCTTTGTAATATTGGTCTATGTTTGTTACAGTGTTTATCATTTTGTGACAATGAGACTATGTTTGTCACAATGTGACAATATGCCTATTTTCATCACAATGTAACAATGAGGATATGTTCATGAAATTGTGATCCAAGGGCGATGTTCATCACAGTGCAACGTTACTATGTTTGTCATGTGATTATAGCATGTTCATCACATTGTGACAATATGGCTATGATCGTCATACTGCGACAATAGGGTTATGCTCGTCACATTGCAATGATGGGGAAATGTTCATCACATTGTGATGGGGTGTTTTTCATCACGTTGCAATGATGAGGATATGTTCATCATATCGTGATGACGAGGCTATGTTTGTCACATTATGACAATATGGTGATGTTCATCACAACGTGACGTTGGGGCTATGTTTGTCACATTACTACGATAGGGAAATGCAACATCACATTGCGACATTACTGTGTTTGTCATGTGACATTACCATGTTTGTCACATTGTGAGAATATGGTTATGTTCATGATATTACCACGATGGGGCTATGTTCGTCATATTATAATGGCAGGGCAATGTTTATGACATTGTGACGTTACTATGTTTGTAATATTGTGATGCTACTATGTTATCACATTGCAACATTACTATGTTCCTCATGTTATAACATTTGATTTTGTTCATCACATTGCAAGGTTAGGTTATGTTTTTCACATGACAAGGTTGGTTTATGTTCGAGACATTACAAAAATGAAGTTTTGGGCAAGTTAAAAATAATAATTTAATGAAGTGTTTCCTTTATCACAAAGATAGGAATGATGAACTGATGTGATATATTACATTGAAGGAAACTTAGAATCATACGTGTTTTAAGGACATTGATAGAAAATCATCTTTAACTTTATAGATGTTGATTTTTAATTGTTTTAAAGACATCGATAGGAAATCATCTTGAACTTTGTAGATGATGAATTATACTTGTCTAAGGATATTGATAGTAAATCTACTTGATTTATACTTGTTCTAAGAACATTGATAGAAAATCATTTAGTAATTTGTACTTGTTATAAGAACATTGATAACAAATCATCTATAACTTTACAATTTACAATCTTTCTCAAGATTAAATACATTTACAAATTTATAATGTTTCTTAGAGATTAAATATATTTACAATTTAATGGATTAAAATTAAATTATTATTATTATTTAAATTGAATTCAAATCGAAAAAAAATTGTCAAGAGGAAAAATAACCTCAAAATCGACGGGGAAGATGATCGGATCTGCAACTTAGGTTTAGGGTTCCGGCGCACAGTTACAACCTTTGCCCCACAGGGGCTCATGAATCTGAAGGAGGGAGGGCCGACAGGCACCTCCTACAGCCAGGTAATGATGAATGGCATCCCGGGAGAGGGATCGAAGCGGCCCACGTTCGAGCCCCCCCCCAGATCTATGCTCACAGCTCGTGATGGAAGGACATTTCAAGGACAAAGGGATGGATGTTGACTCGGTTAATCCACCAATACCGGCAAAAACATCAGTTGCATGGTTACCAGGCAAATGCATCCCACAAGCACCGCAAGCCCCGAAGTACATCATCAGTTCACCGCGCATTGAGGAACCAAAGTAATATATGAGGGACTACGCTTTAGTAGGAAAATTCTTAGGGCTCTGGCCCTCAGAACGGGACCTGATTAAATGGATACAACAATGGTAGAAGCCAAAAGGGCATTATGAACTGCAGTTGGGCTCCAAGGGCTTCTTCACTATCATCCTGCACAACCTGGAGGACCGCAACCGTATTTTTGATGGAGGGCCTTACTTCTTCAACTCATCAGGACTTTTCCTAAGGTTCTTAACAGAGAAGTTCAACCCTGAAAAGGAATATTTTGCACATGCACCAATATGGATCAGACTATACTCCTTACCCCAGGAATTCTGGCCAGAGGAGGTTCTGGCAGGTATAGGTAACACCATTAGGGTTTATGTGAAATCATTGGAGGCCACAAAGCAAAGAAGATATACCTCATATGCACACATCTGTGTATACCTGAACATAGCCAAGTCGCTCCCGAGATCTATAATCCTAGAGTACCACGACGAAGATTGGGTGCAAACCATCAACTACGAACATATTCCATTTAGATGTCGAAAATGTCATGAGCACGGAAACCTCTTCAGAGATTGCCCCCTCAATGTTGTGCACAAAGAAGGGAACACACAGGCCGGCAAAAATAGGGATGGCTTCATTCCAGCATCAGGGAAAAAGAGACAAGCAAGAAGAAAATAGGTAACTCAGACAAACAATAATCCGTCCACTAGCAATAAATATGAAATACTACAAGATCAACCGGAGAATCCCTTCGACCCTAAAAACCCGAAATATTTCCAGAAGGAAAGTGTGCCTCAACAAACAGGCATAGGGGGTAAAGAACCAATACAGGAAAAGGATCCAAGCAACTTGACAATAGATCCAGATACTAGAATGGAGGTCCACATGGAGTAAGAGGACGGAGATGCCGAGATGGATCTTGATGAGCAGGAACTAGCAGGAGTGGACCTGGAGCATATAGAGCATGCTTATCGACACCCGAAACTGTACACCATACCCCCAGACCAATTGCAGAAAGTACACAGTTTTACTCAACTCCTCAGTTGGATCGTTAGCCAGATCCAGTAAGGGTTTGGGAATACAAGGTAATCAGTCAAAGGGTCAGATAAAACCACAGAAAGATGAAAAGAAAAGGGGAAGGAAATAAAAAAATAAGCTTATACAAGAGATTGGTCACTTCATGGTGAACTTTGGTCAAATCCACCTTATCTCGGACAACTTTCCCCCTCTCCCTCCCCCCTCTTCCTCATGAAGATCATCTCCTGGAATATAAGAGGTCTCAATGGACGTAGCAAGCGGAAGCTACTATGAGATCTGATTTTGGCAAAAAAGCCAGACATCATGCTACTCCAAGAAACTAAATGCACCACTGAGGACATAGACAGGCTCCTCCCCTACTGTTGGAAGCAAGGAGAGGCGGTTTCCACAACGACGATCGGCACGACAGGAGGCCTAGCTATGCTATGGAACCCCAACACAACCATCTTGGAAAACTTCACCACTACCAATTGGTCCATTACAACAAACTACAGGCTCATTGGCTCCAACAAACCTGGTTGCCTTACTAATGTCTATGGGCCAGCCAGCCTTGGGGATAAGCAGGCCTTTCTCAGCAACCTAGAGTACCTGTCCACCTTAGTCGATAGCAACAAATGGATTGTTGGGGGAGACTTCAATCTCATTCGCAACCTAAAGGAAAAAAAAGGAGGCACTCAGCGCCTAGACCGGGAAGCCAGTGACTTTGGTAGCTTTATTGACAACAACAACCTCATAGACCTAGAAACACCCAATGACACTCACACCTGGACAAACATAAGAATTGGAACTCATCAAATTTCCTACAGACTGGATCATTTCCTAATTTATGAATCCCTCATGCTGGAGGACACAACTCTGGAGTCGGATTTTAGATTGGCACGGTTCGGATCATTGGCCCATCCAGCTTTGGCTAGAAGTGTCGGCCACCCCGGGTCGAAAACCCTTCAGATTCAAATAGTTTTGGCTTAGCCACCCAGATTTTCACAACAAGATCCAGGCTTGGTGGAAAGAGGCAGAGATACCCCATGGCTCCAAAATGTACCGTTTCCAGCAAAGGCTCAAGAACCTCAAGTAACAAATTAGACTCTAGAATAGGCAAACCTTTGGCAACATCTTTGACTCCCAAAGGCAGCTGACAGAACAAATGAGAGTGACGCAGAGACAGATCCAAGAGTAAGGTCTTACAGAAGATATTAAAATCATGGAGGCAGATATTAATCAACGGCTGGAGGCAAGGAAAGCCCAAGAAGAGACTCTCTAGAAGCAAAAATCTCGTGTTCAATGTCTCAAGGAAGGGGATCGAAACACTAAATTATTTCACAGAACCACCCTTCAACGATGGAATACCAACATAATCACTCAGTTAACCTCCACCAATGGACAACTTATCCATTCCCACGAGGAATTGGAAAAGGAACTTGTCTCTTTTTACAAGGATCTGCTCACGGAACCCCTAGCTGATAGATCACAAGCCATTGCCAAGATCACGCAGCATATACCCACCCTAATAACTCCAGAATAGAACTCCACCCTGCTTAGTCCCATTTCTATTGAGGAGGTAGATCAAGTGCTTCAGAACACCCCCAAAGGCAAGGCTCCAGGTCCAGATGGATTCACTAGTGATTTCTTCCACCATTGCTGGCAGATGATCAAGGAAGAGGTCTGGGAAATCATTGAAGACTCCCGATCTTCAGGACAAGTCCTCCTAGCTCTTAATGCGACTTTCCTTGCACTCATACCCAAGGAGGGGCAGATCTCTCATCCCACGCAGTTCCGGCCCATTTCACTGTGCAACATCATCTACAAACTCCTAACCAAAGTGATTGCTGGAAGACTCAAGCCCATCCTACCAGGGATCATCTCTACGGAACAATCGGGTTATGTCGAAGGCAGGAAAATCATGGACAACGTCATCTTAGATCATGAAGTTATCCACTCCTTGCAGAAGACATGAATGCCAGGTATGATACTTAAACTTGATCTTTCTAAAGCCTTTGACAAGTTAAGTTGGGACTACATGCGTGCAATGCTCCTGGCCTTTGGATTCTACCATCTTTGGGTCAAGTGGATTCTAAACATCACCTCCTCGGCTTTTTTCTCTATCTTGGTCAATGGGGTTCCCTCCCGTCCTTTTTCTCCCTCCAGGGGAATCAGACAAGGAGACCCACTGTCCCCTTTCCTTTTCATTATCATGGTCGAGGGCCTCAACCATTCCATTCATGCAGCCATAGCAAGAAACTTGCTGATGGGTCTACCTCTGCATGGTATCTCCCCCCCAATCTCTCATAGCCAATTTTTTGATGATACCCTGATGATGGGCTCCCCCACAGTTAAAGAAGCCCACTCTTTCCTCTAGATCCTTCAATCTTTCTCTGAGGCCTCAGGACTGGACTTCAATAAATACAAATCCCAGATCTTCTTCTTCAACACACCTGCTCCAATCCAAAACAATATCTCTATCATCCTAGGATTCACAAGAAGCTCCCTTCCATCCAAATACCTTGGCATTCCCCTGCTAGACAATGCCCTCAGAAACTCCTCTTGGGAGCATCTCCTCTCCTCCTTTTCTAAAAGTCTTTCTTCCTAGACCTATAGAGCCCTAAACTTTCCTAGCCGCCTCATTCTTCTCAAAGCCGTTCTTCAAGCCCTTCCAATCTACACCTTCTCGGCGCTGGCCACCTCGAATTTTTTCCTTACAACCATAAGGAATTTGTAGAGGAACTTCCTATTGCAGGGACTCAATACAGGTAAACAAATTGCACTGATCAACTGGGAAAAACTTTGCAAGCCCAAAACTCAGGGAGGACTTGGAATAAGGGACCCCTCAATCATGAACAAAGTCCTTAGTGCCAAGATATGGTGGCGATGGATAAAAATACCCAATGATTTATGGGCTAAGCTATGGAGAGGAAAATATGCACCCAATATGGCAGAAAGAAACTTGATCAGGTGGAATGGGGACAACCCTAGATCTTTAATCTGGGCTGCAGCTAAGAAAAACCAGCACTTGGTAACGAATCACGCTTTCTGGGAAATTCAGAATGGGAAAAAAACCCTCTTCTAGAGGGATTCGTGGCAGCAGTGGCCAACTCTAGACCAGGAAGAATGGGCTGATAGTATTAGCATACCCGCTACTCAGGCGGGACTGAAAAAGGTAGCAGACTATTAGCAAGATGACCCAACAAATGCCACCTGGAGATGTTGGAATTTAAATAAGGAGCACTTGAATATAGAGGCACATGTGGACCTAAAACCCTGGTATGAGGAATTGAGCAAACAAAAAATTCCCACTCTTATTGGAGAAGACATTGTAAGATGGCGATACTTGCCAAGGGGTACCTTCAGCAAAAAAGAGGCCTATGCCATCAAGACTCACTCTGACCCTGAACACATAGGAAGAGTGTGGAGAAAATTTTGGGCCCTAAAACACTGGCCAAAAATTACCCTCTTCCTCTGGCTTGTCACTCATTCAAGCATCCTCACCTGGGATAACCTTTCAAAATAGGGGTTTGTTGGGTCGTCTATCTGCATGCTCTATGGAGAAGAAGCTGAAACCATGAACCATCTCCTCGATACTTGCTCCTACACAGCTCAAGTTTGGGACCAAAGCGCACAAATCATGCACACCTCAGACCGCAAATGAGGCAACATCATCAACACTATTGCAGACTAGAGAGACCAGGATTTTCAATCACCCCTTCTTAACCGTATCTGGCAACTACTTCTAGGCTTCATACTCTGGCAAATCTGGAAGGAAAGAAATAGGAGGATCTTTAGAAATACCCAACTCCCTTGGCAACATTGTTGGAACCAATGCCACGTCAGTATCCTGGAAACTATCAACCTCCATCATTGGTCTGCAAAGGATCTGACGGGAACTTCTTCTGAACTTACTATCCTTTAGTATTGGAAAATCCCTCTTGCTTAGAACCTACCCCCTTCCCCCTTCTCACTACCTCTTCAAAGCATCCCCTCAATTTGGACTCCCCCTGAGGAGGGATTTGTCAAACTCAATTTCGATGGAGCCTCCAAGGGCAACCCGGGTGCAGTAGGTTATGGAGTGGTTTTCCGAAATCATGAAGGACACATCCTTCTCATCAACGCAGGCAGCCTAGGCCACACCACGAACAATGCTGCTGAGCTTGGGGGGCTCACCAGAGGATTGCAACTAGCAAAGGAACACAACTACACTAAGTTGATCGTAGAAGGGGACACCCTCATCATCATCAATCTCTTCAGGAGAATTCTAAACGGAGCTGACCCAGATCGAATTTCACCCTGCTAGAGACTCTCTCATGGACTAAAAACAATTGCGAATCTTCTACAGCCCAACCAGGCCTTCATACCATCTCACATTAGAAGGAAGGCCAATCAGATAGCAGATGACTTGGCAAACTTGGGAATAGATTGGGACAGACCGAAATTCCTGTGCCAAGCATCCCTCAATCCACAACATCCCATACTCCAACACTGTAAGCATAAATCCACATTAGTGGATAAGCCCCCGGATCGGGTGTTGGTTCTGGCCACATGGCATCAGGAGGAGGCGCACATAGGCCAGCGTGGCAAGAGCCACATGATGGATTCGTGCCAATTACAGCCTCCACCCCCATGCATTTAATCCCTCCTACGACATCCGAGGCACCATTAAGCCTGGTGCGCTTCCCGTCTCTGGCTGTCATTTCGATGGGCGATTTCATTAAGACTTTGCATGTGGCTCGGCCTTCATCTCCACCGGCTAAGCAGACATGGTTCATTCTGGCTTACCTCTTCCTTGCACTCTCCTGCTGTGCTTCAAACCCTTCTTACCTGCACCTTGGTGCTCTCCTGCAACTGGTTATTCTCCTGGCTTCTCCGCTCACCTGGGGTTTCTATCGCAGGCCTACCATTTCTCTTGTGCAGTTAGCATGCCTAGGAAAAGAGGCAGGCCAAGAAGGGGCTTGTCCTAGACTCCATCCCAACTATGAGCGCCTGTACCTCGCCCTGGTTCTCATTTCGGCTTCGGACGCCTATCCCTTCACAATCTTTGTTGTCCTCGCATTCCTCACACTCATCGCACTCTTCGCAGCCTGACTTAGAACCACTTGGCACCTCTTCCCAGCTTGAAGGTTTGGTTCTCATGCATAGTTCGGTCGGCTTACCCTCAGAGCCCTTCTTGGACAAAGCCTCCACTTCTCGGGCACTTCCTGAAGCACCTCCACTTCCCCTGGCCAGCGTACCTTTGTTGGCTTCTGAAACTTTTCACTTCCACCCACCCTTGGAGGCACCACCATTTCCACATTCTATCTCCGACTCTATCCCAGACGAGCAGATGTAGGATAACATGGACATTCTATACGAGCTGGTCTTCGACCTCTGACAGGGAGTGGATGATCTATAATTTTTGCTGCAACAACTAGATGGGAAAGCCTCTACACTTCTCCACATCCTCTCCACCTTCCAGAGAGCAGCAACGCAAACCGAGCACGTCCCAGCAGAAACATTTGGTCGGGGCGAACAGGAGCTTCCAGCAGAGGGTGGCAACCTGGGGCAGGCCATGCAGGTGGATGGGGAGGCGGCAACAACGGTGGATAATATATATGTTGATGCGCAGATGGAATGGCGAGGAACACCTGTCGAAGAAAATCTCTAGAACGAGGCCACCCATACCACCTGGCCGGAATATAAGCCAAATGTATGACTCCTATGGGGACTCTGCTTTAGTCTTAGTCTATTACTCTCAGTTATGTTTACAGTTTTACTAGTTTGATAGACATGTAGACCTTAATACCGGCTGGCTGAACTAGTTTCCCCCTTGGGGCAGTTCTGTTACTATAGCCTGGCCATTCTGAACATTCTGCAACTCTAGTTTTGTTTTTGGAGGCTCTTTATACTTTAATGAAATACTCTTACTTACAAAAAAAATAAAGTAAATTGAATTCAAATCATTTTATTGTTATTATAAAATAAGCCCTAATACAAATAACCATACCCCTAATTTTAATAGGAATAACCCTAACCCTAATGTGTCCCTAACACTAACCCTAATAAATGTAATCCTAATCCTAATATTATTAATACATTGCTTGTTGACATCTTTAATTATTACTATTGATTAATAATTACTGTATAAAGGGTATGTATGTTATGTAACTAAAGTACTCATTGTAAAATATAGTTAATTATGTATACTAATAATATAATTATCATTATTAATTAAAAATTATTAATATATTATGTGTAATAATTCTTAAAATATTAATAATACTTTATTAATAGTATTACTATACTTTATTAATAATATTACTAATAACTATTAGTTATGAGCCAATAAAATATTATTAGTAATGTTAGGAGTTATTATTACTATTCATTAATAATATTAGTTATGAGCCAATAAAATATTATTAGTAATATTAGTAGTTATTATTACTATTCATTAATAATAATAACAAGTAACTCCTAGTTATTATTAGTAGTTATTATTACTATTAATAATAATAATAATAATAATAATTAACTCCTAATATTAATAATATAATATAATATTAATTAATTTTTACTATAATAATGTAATATTAATAACACTAACACTAATCCTAATTTTATTAATAATTAATATATTATTAATTAATACGTTAATCCTAACTTTAATAATTTTAACTTAATTAATTAATATATTATTAATTAATATATCATTAAAAAAATGATTAATTCGACCCAATTTCAAATCCATAACATAAATTGTTA
>SNQJ01S0179112.1:0-19579 GCA_010110895.2 Picea sitchensis | reverse complement strand
GATCAGGTATTTTTTTGGTGTATGACCCTTCTTGAAGGTGGGCATGACCACATGAGGGATGTATCCCATATGCAATGATGATAAAATTAAAAGGTCACTTTGAGAATGAATGGACAAGTATTGCCACCAAGTCACCCTTCCTAAAACCTACCTCCTTTACCCTTGCTTTTGTTTTTGGGGTTTTAGTTTTTGCTTTAGGGGTTAATGAGAAAATATAAATTAAATATTTTAATTATAACATGTTTAATTAATATTTATATTAATTAAACATGTTATTTTAAATGATATTTTAATTAATATTTTTATAACTTTAACCTAGCCTAAAAGTATAAATAGAGACCTACCTCTATCCTTTTTACATACTCACTCTTTCTGTTATAAAGAGATCGGATCTCCTCCTTGAAGCTGCAGCCTTCCTTCAACAGTCCAGTTCACCTTTGGTTAATTTTTCTTGACAGGTCCATGAGCCCTTGGTGTATTGAAGATCTTTCTTTGTTGATTTCAAGTCTGTGGTAAGGGTGCTGAGCTGAGGTTTGAATTACTTGCTGTTGCAAACTGTGTGAAGCTTCCTTCACCTTCCTAAAAGAAGATCTGTTGAGCTGTGGGTGTAGATCTGGCCTCTCTCACTGAGTCGTGCCTCCTGTTGTCGCCCTTATGCACACTTGCAGACGTGAGCTAAGTCCCGCTCACTTAGTGTGCCCTCGGAGACACAATGTCTAAGTTCTCGCCCACACTGTCACCTTGACAGGAACTTCTTCCGTCTAGGCTTACTCCTAGGGAAGCCAAGGGGGGTTGTCCCTAAGTTACTAAGTTGATTTTAATTACAGTTCTAGGAGTTAGTTTCAATTGTTTATAGGTTAAGGGTCTGCGTGACGCGGAGCTAAGTCCTCACAATTTAGTGTGTCCTCGAGACACAATGTCTAAGCTCTCGCCCACACTGTCACCTTGAAAAGAACTTCTTCCGGCCTATATTTACTCCTGTAGCTTAAGGGGTTGTCCCCTTTGGTTGTATTAAGCTGATTTTAATTCATGGCCTCTAGGAGTTAGTTTCCAATTGCTCTATAGGTTAAGGGAAACTAGCCTAAGATGACAAGCAGCATCGCAAAGTAAGTCTATGTCTAGGGATGAAAAGCACTCTTTCCCTAAGTCAACTAAGGACTAGGGCCTAAGGGGTTGGGCAAATGGGGGTCAACTATGTTCAAGGGTTCAAGCAATATACTTTTACAATTTAATCAAACTACCTAAATCCCCAAAGATTAATTATGTGTTAAGAGGTTTATACAAGATTCACAAATTACCAATATACATCAAATGAACATAAGATCAACAAATGTACAAGAGATACAAAAGATACAATGATTTCACACTTAGGGCCAAGCACATGCCCCAAGTGGCACTTATCTACTTGATCGCTTCTTCATCGCTACTAACTATAAAAGCACTCTAAGGATCAAACATGATGACTCTGTGGGATGCCTAATCACTTATTGATCCACACCAAAACAATGATAAATCAATATAAAAGATATTCCTAAAGGAAAATAAACCAATATCATACAACACCATAAAGACAAATAGTTGAAATAATGAGATAGAGCAATAAGATTTCAAGCATGTAAATGTTATCTATCACAGCATCTACTCTAAAACATATACAAGGGGATCTTATGCAATTAGTGTTCTGTTAACGCTTTAGATTTCTACCCCTAACTAGACGAAGTCTCAACTTTTACTTTAAGCAAATAATCAGCCTTTGCCTAAGATATCGGGTTTTACCTCCACTTAGCTTCCATGGTTGTCACTCTGGGCTACTTCACCTTTACAAATTTAGAAGTAATGAGGGGAGGGATCTCCTAATCTGAATACGGACGGCCCCTCACCACGCCCCCAAAATCAGTTCTTCTCAGCCTGCTTCTTTAGATGGCAAAATAAATTTTACAAGACTCCCCTAAAATGTTTCTATGTTGCTAGGGACTCTCCTAGTGGGTCTTCTTTTAGGAGGTGTTGGGTTGATTTTAAAGACTTTTAAGCGCTTTATTTTAGTTGTTTATCGTATAGCCGGAGTGAAAATGCTTAAAAGAGTGCTTGCAAATAAAGGATTACACTACCACCATTCATTTTAACGATAGTAAATGTAAGCAATGTTTAAACCATTAATGTAACATCAAGCATGAAATAACTTCTAAAAAAAGAGAGATATACCATTTGTAAATTCATTTTCAATCCATGTAATGAAACTTAAAATGAGAGATGCAAATGTTTAAAGGCACTTAGATTGTTTAGAAATATAAGTGAGTGGAAATGGATGATGTAATGTGCTTCTGTAAGGAAAAAAATGAGATAGCTTAAAGAGACAATTTTAAAGCATGAACATATAGATTTAAACCATCAACATTTTAAACCATAGATATGTACCACAAGTGTGTTAAAACTATAAGCACATTAAGCATGAACTTGTGAAGCATCAAACCATGAACTTTCTCTACCCATGAGCACTCAAATAAATTAAGTGAAATATGATTAGACGGAGCCGACCTCAGCAGCCGTGAGCGTCATCCAAGTGTGTGGTAAGTGTATAACTGCAAG
This sequence comes from Picea sitchensis, assembly GCA_010110895.2. Classification (NCBI taxonomy): domain Eukaryota; kingdom Viridiplantae; phylum Streptophyta; class Pinopsida; order Pinales; family Pinaceae; genus Picea; species Picea sitchensis. Next base: position 16,993 of record SNQJ01S0179112.1, on the reverse strand, counting down.
TGTAACCATAAACTTATTAATCAACTAAACCACCAATTGTTATGTATGAGATGCTGTTAATCCAAGTTAAGTTGTGAGCACTTTAGGTGTGTGAAATGTGTTCATGACAGCAGCAAGTTAATAGACAGTTATAGCTTTAGGATCATAAACATCAGCTTATTAAACCATCAATCACATGTACTTTAGACCATTCAAAGTGCAACCTTAAGAGTATATGTTTATGACTAAGTTGTAACTGGTAAAACCTTCGCGAGTCTCGCAGAGTTTTACGAGTTTTCAAAACGAAGCCTTTGACGAAGTTTTTGGTGAAAAACTCATGAGTTTTTGAAGATAGTTTCTTTGGGCTTTAGCTTTGGGAACTCTATTTCTTTGGAACTCTATAAAAATGCCCATGGGAAAAACTCGCCCACCCTAGCATTTAATGGTAATGTTAAATTCTTAAAGTAAAGTGACATTATCCTTTATCTTCCATTCTCCTTAAAGTGACATTCTCCTTCATCTTTTTACTTAAATTTTTAACATTACTATTAATTGCTCTGTGATGTTTGAGGAGGGTTCCAAATCCCTCATTCGATCATGAAAGTAGAATTTTAGGTCCCATCTAAAATTCAGCAGACTTCTGTAATAGCTTTCAGATTTCCCAAGAATGGAAAAGATCAGAATGTTTCCACCGATTCTATCATGTATGAGGGTATGAAACTGACATTTAATCAAGAGAAACAAGCCCCTTATGTATCCTGCATGTTAGTGGCCTTGATTGTTGAACTCTTTGTCACGTAATTTGAAAAGCAATTCCCTTCACTCAAGTATAAACCTATGTTGAACTCTTTCCTTTGTCATCGTGGTCCTATGACTTAAGGTGTATGTGCACACTGACACCAACTCCGGCCTTATATATAATTCTTTTCAAAATCTGTGCCTAATGACATGTAGCTCTTTCCTCGTTGTGAGCGAATCGAGGTATTTGAAAATACACACCAAAGGCGAATAAAGTTAGAGAATTTCAATGAAATTTCAAATTCATTTTAAAATTATAAATTATTAACTTGTCATTTAAATTTTATGCTCCTTTTACATTCTAATAAATTAATTTATGATCCTCTTACAGGTTGGATACTTCATGCCTTAATGATTTGGTCTACGCCCACTACAATCTCAAGTTGTGGATGAAGCAACTTGAGAAAAATTGATGCTACATTTCATTGGATGAGGTTGACACCACTGCGGCATGGAGGGTGGAGGTTGAGGAACTCATATCGAGAGACCGCTCTTGATCAAGCTAGGAGGACAAGGTGATGATCATGGTATCTCTGATGACTTGGATCAGGATGTTTCAGGGGATATTCAGTTTCACGCCAAGTTTGTGAGTGTGCCACCAACAGAGCCACGGTCATAGTCAGAGGGAGATAGGCCCAAGGGTAGCACTAGCAGTCGACCTCATCTACCAGTACCTTCTTATAGGGGACATTTGTCTCGAGGGTCTTCTACTTCTTCTAGAGGATTTTTGACTCCAGTACGAGGCACACAAGCCTCAAGGGAACCTACTCCTACTACTAGAGAAAAAGCAGTTTCTACAAATGATTTCATCTTTGCTCGAAAAGAGTGAGGAGGGAATCCATAGTTTATTTCCATTTGATTTCATTGTAGATGACTCCTGACTCATGATGCAGACGATCATGAGATGCATTTATGATTTATTATATTTTGACACTCCGTGAATCGTGACATGATTCATTTTTGATGTGTGATGTATCACTAGACATCTATATATCTTATATATCAGTTTACTTTCCATATTCATGTTAACTGGCTCCATTTTGATGCTATTAAGTTGCTTTAAATGTTTCAAAGTTAAAAAAAATGAATATTTTTGTATTTTTTAAGTCTGCCGAAGTTTTGGCCGTGAAGCTTTTAGCCGATGTTTTGGTTTTCGAGTTTTTCGAAACGTTGTTTTCTGGACCTTGGCGAGTTGTTCGTCGAGACGAGTTTTACAACATTGTTTATGACAGCAGAGAGATGAAAGACAGTTAGAGTGCTAAGATCATAAACAACAAACCATTAAAGCAGATGTCATATATACCTAAAACTTAAGCAACAAACGATCTAACAGCAGATTAGGTGTATGTGAAAAGTAAGTGTTTTAGGTGACAGCTAGATGACTAAGAAAGGTGATTTAGGAATGTATGCAAGTATTAAACTATCAAAACAATAAATGTAGCTTCTATTTTAAGAAGATTTATCACATGTGCATCCAAGAGAGTGTGAACAATCAGACCTTTAACATGTGTGAGACATTAAACTACTAACTGGGACTGGTTAAAAGTAAAGCATAGCTAACTAGGTCGTGAGCTACTTCAGCATGTAAACATTAAGCATCAAATCCAAAAGACATGTGAAGTGCTAGATAACAATGCAAGGACGTGAGCAATATGATCTGAAAATAAAGCTTAGAATGTGTTAGGTATGATAGGTTACGAGATTAAGATTTAGATCATTAACATGTGTGTTATGCCATCAAACAATCATACTACCGCAAATGAGTTAGATCATGAGCAAACAAACTTTAACTTAAGATGTAAGTACGTAAGAGATCAAAGCTAAATTTGTATGATTGCGGGTGCTAAAATGGCTACACAAGGCCGAGTGTGAATGCAATATGAGGCCAGGCCAAAGAAATGGCCAGCCAAGTGGAGCACAATGTGAAGCCTCTAGGATGTGATGCTTGAAAGGGCCCTAAACAATGCTAGGCCGCGGAGCCAAGTGGAGGTCCAAAAGCCCTTAGGCCAGACATTGGCCGAGGCTAGGCCTGGCCATAAGGTGCCTCAAGCAAAGGGCCTTCAAAAACTACTTGAACCATGCCAATAACAAAAAGCTAAGCTTTAATAAAGGATCAAGGTTTGGCAATAAGTAACTTAGTTAAAGAAACTAGGATTCTGAATTACCAAACATATGCATCTAAGATTAGTTAAACAACTCAAAGATGGTGGATCTAAAGCATGTAAACACGATGAGACTATCTAACCAATAACATGGAGATCAAGAGCATATGAGAGCTATGAAAAGGAAACTAATCTTGCGATGTAGATCTATCTAAGATTAACCCAATGAATAAAGAATGAAAGAATGAGGACAATCTAAGAGCCTATATATACAAAAGAATTGCTATCTAATCTAGGTTATTTCTAGAGCTCTAGAACACTAAGGAAAGGTTCAGAAATTTACAAGAAATGAGGAAAAAGAGAGGAGAAGGTCACCGAAGTAGAATGAGTTTGGAAGCCTCCCAGGTGTTGCATGCAGCTTGTACCATCCAAATATGATCACTGACCAAGAAAACAAAGAAGCAAAAATCCTCAATATATAAAGCCGCAAGGACAATTAATGTTATCTTCTAAATTCTCAGGCATGCACAGTAAAATTCCAAGGTATTGGTGAAAGAAAAATTATATTTTGACTCCATCTAAAAGCTAAAATAGGCCATGTTAAAAATGAAGATGGAAATCGATAAGAATATTAGATGACAAGAAAAGCTTGGAGTTTATGTAGGAAGTGGTTGTAATCTTCTCTAAAGTCTCCTCCAATCCACAACCTGCGAGACACCCACTTCACAAAATAGATCTATAGCAAGATAGTATTGTGGTTAAGTATGAAAACTTCCTAACTAATCTAAGATCTAAATTCATCCAATCAAGTACATAAATCAGCAAAGATTAGTGTTTATTTGATTTACCCTAATAAACTAGTTTATCAAGGAATGCATGCATATAGAAAAATACAATGGGCAAAGAACAATATCACCTGGCGTGATCAATATCACTTGACTAGTCTAAGAGATCCAAGATATCCCTCCAAAGCTTCTTTATTCATCCAATAGTGTAAGAACCTTTAGCAACTAGTTGCTCCAAAAAATCCCAAGAGAAAATGAGAGAGTGGAAGATGGCAAGAGCAAGAGAGTGGGATGAAATTCTAGTATAGTAATAATAGCTCAAAGAATGGTGAAGAAAGAATGAGGGGAGGGTCTTATACTCCCTCTAGAGGCAAAGGAGGTGACTTGGATTAATGCCAAGTGTTAGATTACTAACTAGGAGCACAAATCTCTAAGAGGGGCGCCCTAGCTAGGGTTTGGGGTTTTGGAATGATGCAAAAACGAATTGATGAGGTGGAGCCATGAGAAATTCATTAAAATCTTCTAGAAAGGGCGCACTAGTCATTCTAGAAGGACCCAAAAGTCAAAATTAGGAAGTTAGTTAAGGTTTGGGTGAGTTGAGCCAATCTCCAACTAATCACTCTCAAGGAGAGAGAAAAGGTGGGCTGCCAGGCTAGGAGGCCTTGGATGAGGGAAAGGCCCCTGCAAGGGCTTCTAGGATGAAGAGGTAAGACAACTCACTCTGCCATCTTTGGGAGCTGCAATAGGGTCAGAGAGGTGAGTTAGCCCCAACCAATGGGAAGCATAATGCAAGGAGGGGCTGAGTTTCAGGGCATAGAGTTGCCAGGGATGAGGAGCGGTTAGGTAAAAGGTTAGGTTCTAGGGTCTAAGGTTATCTTAGAGGGCGACCACATGTGGGTGCCTCGGCCGAAGCCTGCGGGAATAAAATTTAGGAAATTCATTAGTGGAGGGTCGAATTCCCCTTGAAAGGCTTCTAATTAAGGAAAAGTGAATTAATAGGTTGATTAAGTTGGGAAAAGGTTAGTATGGGTTTGGGTATGTTAGGAGTGTCTCTTCTTGCCACTTTCCCCTTTTACATCCACTCATTAACTTAAAATTATTAATGACTTGTGGATTTTTTATAAATCACCTTTAGCAATTGGGTAAAAATTGCCGCTATTGACTTCTAATCACTCTAAGTGGACTTTGAGCCATAGCAAAATAGTCCATCGAGATGAAATTTGGCCAAGGTGTAGGAGGCTATTCCATTCATTTTGAGCACAATAATTTTATCTTTCTTCCCAAAGACGGGTTTTACAATCTTAAGCTCAAAAGTCAATTAATTAATTAAATTAATTAAAATTTAATTAATTAAAACTATTCAGACTCCGGACTAATCCTACGAAACTTCTGCATAATCACTGCATGGGTTGGCTTACAATATTCCTAAGAGGTTACTCAATGAACGTAGATCATCGTGAGCCTTCCACCACTTTGGAGAGGTGCCTCGGGAGGGAAAACCAATGGAGAGTATAACCTCTAATTAGTTAGGCCACATTAACCACCGAGATGAAAACCCTCGATGAAAGGAACTCCTTTGATGTCTACATCCAAGGTACCGGACCTAACTATGACCCATGCACATTATTACATTATATACCTCAGGGGTGAAATCCTGCCATAAAATTCTGCGCCGGGTGTTTGAAAACACTCCAAGAGAAATCATCTCTGCCTCCCGAATATAGAATAGTTCCTCATGAGTCGAGTTGACTCTTCCTCGCTAAAACCAATGCACACAACATCCGCCCCACCTGGACGTAGGTTGATCAACTCAACGAGGCGGAAATCATACGAATCCAAAGATCTACAAAAGTGATGCTCACAATAACGCGCACCTAACACCTTTTAACATTAGTACATATTCACAATGATAAATGAAATCAAATATATAAACAACATTTACATAATGAAATTTCAAAAATACAACAATAAATGAGGAGGATGGATGGAGGAATGGAGGAGGAAGGAAGGAATGGAGGATGGAAGGAATGGAATGGAATGGACTGGACGGAGGAAGGAATGGATGGATGGCTGGACGGACCGGAATGGAAGGAAATGGAGGAAGGATGGACAGGAATGGAATGGAATGGAGGATGGAATGGAATGGAGGATGGATGGAGGATGGAATGGAGTGGACGGAGGAATGGAGGAAGGCAATGGAATGGATGGATGGATGGAAATGGATGGAAATGGAATGGAATGGACGGATGGACGGATGGAATGGATGGACAGGAAGGATGGAGGAATGGATGGATGGATGGACGGACATGGATGGATGGAAGGAGGAGGGATGGATGGAGCCGGGATGGACGGAGGATGGACGGAATGGAATGGAGAGGGAAGGAATGGAGGGAAGGAATGGATGGAATGGAATGGATGGAATGGAATGGAAGGAAGGATGGATGGATGGACGGATGGACGGATGGATGGAGGAAATGGACGGACGAATGGACGGAAGGAATGGAACGGATGGAAGGAATGGATGGATGGATGGATGGATGGATGGAATGGAATGGATGGACGGACCGGAGGAAGGATGGATGGAATGGATGGATGGAATGGACCACATTCCCCATAAGTCAAGAACATCAATAACTACTATATCCATTTCTCTATGGTAATATCTGAAAATGCCTTCAAATATACTTGCAAACCCTTAACTAATCCAAAAACTTCAATGGTTTGACTATCCATACAAAATGTTATGGTAAGGTCTAGATATTCTTAAGTTCAACTCGTCCATCACCTTCTCTAGCTTCAAGTAACAAGGCTTCTTTGTTTCTTTGTTCAGACTAGAATCATTTTATTGTTTCTTTGTTCAGACTTCAAGCAATATTGTTTTATTTACTATTTTGAAGAAAATGAGACATAGTTGTTCTTCTAACTAAAAATTGGAAAGACAGCCTGCTCAGACATTCTCTCTCTAAAACTAACATGGTATCGTGAGCTAAGGGTGTGAAGAGAGCTCCAAAGAATATAACTTGAGCCTACACAGATCCATCATTAGGGCTGCTTTGGCAGAGATCAACAACACTCTGGGTAAACTAATCCCAGATTCCTCCTCATGATGGCTTCCTCTTCTGCCATAGTTGAAGATGACTCTAGAATGCAAACTTTAATGCTTGGAAATACAGATTGGTAAACATCTTTAGAAGAGAATGGATCTAGAAGAGTTGATCCTCTAGGAGATTGAAGAAACTCCACCTCAAATATGGTATCATAGTCAATCAATAGAGCATCTTCACCTGGTATCTTAAAACGTCATTGTTGCCAGACAAGAAAATTAGGGCTTTGTATTGAAGATGAATTTCTTGACCAAAACTATCTTGGAAGTGCACCTTTGTTCTACGCATCTTTCTGGGTACTTTGAGCGTAATCCTTTTTCAAAGGCCAAAATTCTCAAAAGCCTTCAACTATAAATTCTAAAAACCGTGGAACCAAACCACTACCAAAAACTAGGAAACCGTAATCCGCATCTGTATAATAGGAAACCAAAACTAGTACCACAAGTACCAAAAGCACCAGTACAGAAATCCAAAGATCAGATTTGAAGGAGCAAAAAAGTTGGATTTTCACAGATCCAAACACACCATACTACTCACCTCATCCAAGCGCACCTACTGTTCAGGTCAAAATTTGATTTTAAGAACTTTCATTTTTTTCGGTCATTTTCTTAGCTCTAGGTTAAGATGTCGGTAAGCAATTCAGCTTGCTGACAAGCTAGAAGGTGGAAAAATTTCCGTGTCTGGAAGTAAAAAATTGACTCATTCCTGAAGAGAATGACTTTGCAAAATCTTTATAAAGAAAATGTATTCTAACCCAAGAAAATGCAATTCCAAAGGATGTATAAGAAGGATATGATGGCGAAAGACAATTTACAGATTCCATTAAAGACCACTTGATCCCCAAGTGTCTTCTAGGAATTCTCCAAAAGATATGTTTTATTCCCTAAATTTAGAATGTATGAAGGAAAGAACATCAATCGAAGATGAACTTGAGAACCCAACTCCAAGAATACAAAGATGCAAAAAGGAAAAATACCAAGGCTATTTCTCTAGGGTTTCTAAACTCAAGGAAATGCTAGAGGCAATTCGAGACAACTTAGATGAAGATGAACTCGCGGATGAGAACTCTTAATGGTCTCATAAGAACTTGGGATCCATTCATCCAAACTATTTGCAAGAAATGAGAAACTCCAATTGGACAATTTACGTAAAGAATGTGTTCAAGAAGAAGCAGAGTACAACCGAGAAGCCATCCTATTAAGAGGTGAAGATCATGACTTACATTGCTCATGCTAAGGGTGGAAAGGGAAAGTCTCATTTTCAAAAGGAGACCTACTTTCTTGGCAAAAAAGTTTCCCACTCTCCAAAGATATTCCAAAATATCATAAGGGTCACTGAAAGGGAAAATATTTCTCCTCCTACTAGTATTATCATTGTGATAAGATGGGATTACATTGCTAAGAATTGTCTTCATAGAAGAGAAATAATAAAAGACATCATGCCCATACAAATGAAGATGAAGAGCCACCCAAGAAGTTAGCTTATAGAAGAGATTTGAAGAATATTGTCTCTGTTTTCCGCCTCAAGATCCGTGAACACTCTAGAGGATATCACTTGGCCTTATAGATATGGTGCCTCTACATACGATAAAAATGGAAGAATACCTTCTAGCCTTATAAAAGGACTCCCCTGCAAAGCTCTTCTACACTGAGATGATTATCGCGACTTATCCAAGTATCACTCAGAAACTCTCCTCCTAGTCAGATCTCAAAAGGATGCCCTCAGAATTTAACTCAGCTTATAATTTTTTTCAATAATGGGTGTGGGATTGGATCAAGATGAATATCTAAATCATCTTGATCTTCAAGATACTGCTATATCTTACATACATAAGGCCTTCAAGAGCTATTATCGACAGTTTTGTAGATCAAGTAGATAAGAAACTAATCAATTCAACTAACATACATAAACCATATATGATGGGTCAACAAACTAGCAATGGATGTTTATGATTCTTGTTTAATAATCAAAGGTAAGATGATACTTACCATAGGACATTTAAACAGAGGCAAGAAATGATTTCTAACCTTCATATGCATAGAATAGAAATGAAAAGAAAATCTGACAATAACAATGAAAGAAGCTTCCAGGATTAATATATAAAGAAAGTGTCTCATTACAATAACAGTAGATTATAGAACTCAAAGTTGAACCACTAGTCTCTAAAATTGATAGGCTTTATAGCCTTTATAAATAAATTTCTGCATCCTCAAAAGATGGATCTCATAACCTCTTCTAATATTTCAAATTCGAATTTGTGAGGTGACTGGAAAAGACAAAATTTCCTCGGAAATATGTTTCTCAAAGATTTACCTATATCTCTCTAACCAAAACCATTGTGTAAAAAATGGAAGAGGATTTTTTAGATTGGTTTGTTGTGAGAAAAACCTCTTAGTTATTTGAGATTCGTTTTCATTTGCCCAGGATCTTTATTTCAAAAACATGTGTCAAATTGGGAAATCTCAGATCCGAAAATTAACGCTCGGAGATGGATTAGATTCTCCAAATATGTGACACTGAGGGAAATGAGAGAGTTATTGCTCTTGGATATGTTAGCAACAAAATCAGCCCCTCCCGCTTCTCAAAAGATTCTTCACTAATCATCATTTGAAAATGATGACTCAAAGATGAAAAAATAAATTTTTTCTACCCTTTCAGCATTTTGTAGCCCTTTTGAAAAGGCATTAGCCACCGAAACCTGATTTTTTGACTTTTTTGAAGGAAAACCAAATCAAATGTTTTCAAACTTTATTACAAACCTAAGGCTCTTAAAAATGAACCTTAAAAAATTTATAAATGTATTTTCTTAACGACTTCCTATCACCTAAAATAAAACAAATTTGATCAGGTTATTTGAGGAGATAATGACCGGCTCCTTCGATGAAAGCCCTCAAGAACGCTTTTCTTAAGAACTCCCATTCCACTGCCTTTTCCTATTGGGCTATGGAGCTCTTATTTCAGGTAACCGATCTTCTCGCAAAACTCAACTTGCCTCAGAGCCTTTACCATTGGGTTATGGAGTTGTTTGGCCTTTAGAAATGATCCTCTGCAAAACTCAAGAGTCTTGAAAGTATTCATAGTCTTCGATAGCTGTAGTGATCTTCAGATGTCGATGGATGAGGTAAAAAATTCCACCCTAAAAACACAATCATCTTTTTCTAAAAATAGATAAGAAGTTTTATCCTCCTCACGTTGTTAACACCTCCAAAACTAAAACAAAGCAATAAAACTGATGCTCTAAATTATGATCATCACTTAGGAACCTTTCTCGCGGCTAACTCGAACAATAACAATATTCTTAGATCCAGGTAAAAAGAGTGGCTTTTGCCCTTCTCATACAAAGAGCCGTAATATTAACCTTGTTATCGAGTTCCGCCGATGGCTAAAACGGGCCGAAAGCCTCGCTTCTAAGTTTCAATCAAAGCCTGCTTTTGAAACTGATTTCAAAATTGCAAAAATGTATTTCCTTCCATCTTATGATCTTCACTTCTTCTCCTTTCAGGGTTCAATGTCTTTATGCGAGTCCGGGTTATCGCTGAAAGCTGATATCCGCTTCCCCTGATTATCAATAAGATAATGCCTCGGCTAGGTTACAGAGTACATATGCTTTAGGTCTTTGAGGCATCATTTTGATTCTTAGCAGCCCAATCTTCCTGTACAACCTAGAATCAACATTTGGCTGCTTTTCTCCATCTTATCATATTGTTTAGTAAGCCTTTTGTGAGAATCATACAACTCAATATATCTTTCTGTCAAAGTTTGATTACTAATCTTAATTTCTCTGTCAAGGAGTCTTTAAGATCAAATCCTGTTCATGCTGGATTGATTTTTGGCCACTGGGGCTTGTTGGTTGATGCTCTCATCCTATGTACCTCGGGCTTCTTTAGTGTAGGCAGGCTGCAACTACATCAGTGTTATCCTCCTCCTCCTGCTTTCCACCGGGATCAAGCTCCTTGAAGATCCGGGCTCACATGCTCTCATGCTCACAGGTAACCACTGTGAATTATTTCCAAAAATTTGTACCACCAAGATTTATATATCCACTTGTCAAGTCATAGCCTTTTATAATGTTCCATATGGATTAGTAAGAGGGCTGGGAGGCAAAATTATAGGTTGAAAAATCCATGCATTGGATGAATAGGTGGGGGTGGTACTTGACTAGAACTAACACTACTATTATCACTTTTTTGAGATCCACCTTGACTAAGCACCTAAAAAATCAAACAAAACCTTGATAATGATGACTTTAATTATATTCTATCATTTGGAAATCACTACCAGATTTAGATCAAGGGAACCTTGATCCTGGCAAAAATAGTAGCATCTCCGCCTCGCTCAGGCTTCTGGCCAGGGAGAGCCACCTGAATTGTAGTTTCACCAAAAGCCTCAGCTTCTATGGCTAAGGAGGACAGAGTTCGATTAAGCCACCCCAAAGCACTTTAATGAAGAATAATTTTCAAATTGCAAACCTAATCCTTATTTACAGCTCATGATCTTCTTCTTCTAGGCTTATGAGGATATGTTTATATACTATAGTACTACTCAACATTCGTACTATGTATCTGTTCTTAGTTTATATATCACTATGTGCAAGCTTTTGGATCATTCATTTAGGCATAACATATGCATAAAGAGTTTCAATATCATCATATTTTCCTCAAGTAGACCCATTTATCCAAGTCCGCCATCCATGCCTCATTCTTCTGCCAAAAACAGTATTAACTAGATAGGAGACTCCATCTCCAGAGGTTAAACTCCGAATGACTCGTGTAATAGAGAAAATTGAGCTGATGAGTAGCTCAATGAATGATCCCAAGCACAGGAAGTTGCTTTTCAGACCCAATATTTTATTTTATGTCCTTGATAACCTTCAAAACTCCTGCGAACTTCATCATTTTACCCTTTTTTCATTCCATTTTCAAGATTAAGGTTTAGCATATTAAGATAATGCTTTCATAATTTAAATCAAATGTTGAAGAATATGAGGATAAGCATTTGAGATGTGAAAACCTTGTATATTTAGAAGAAGCTCCCCTTACACCATTGTACACAATTTATCTTTCGAGCCCCGACTTTCCCTGCTGAAATCAACTAGTGAAAGCTTTTTGTATTGGCCAAAAACAGATTCATAGTTGAATCTCTCCAATGACAGCCTATCCAAAGATCTCCCAGTCATCGGCTCCAAGCAGAAGAGGTGACCTCCATAGATCATTCAACATGCATATCTTATGATGGATCAAGAATGGTACAAGTTGTTTGCTTGTTATTATCATTGTTGAATAACATATGCATACTGGCATCTTTATTGAGAGACTCTGTTTTTAGGTCTGTCTGAAAACATATCTGTAGTCTAGAAATGACTTCTAAAATACACGCCTCTCTGCTTATTCAAGAAAATTGAAAGCAATCTATCTGCTCATATGAAGAGCTTATTTAGCTGCCTACTCCTACATTAACCAACTACACTGCCTCTTAATCAAGTAAACTATCAAAGGAATGGGAGAAGCCACCTACAAACTTGATTCAGGAACTCCGATGAGAATGAAAGATGTACTCTATGTACCAGGTTTGAAAAAGAACTTACTTTCTATCTCAACCCTATATAAGAAAGGTTTCACGGTTGCATTCATAGATGGTAAAGTTCTTATGTGGTCTAAAGGAAAAACTATAGAAGATGCAGTTGTTATTGGAATAGAAGAAGGTGGTTTGTACAAGTTAAAGGGTCACTCAGATGTAGCCTTGACTCACTCTACTAAAAGTCCTTGTGAACTTTGGCATAGAAGACTAGATCACATCAACTACAAAGCCTTACCATATGTAAGCAAGGTAGTTACAGGTTTACCAGAATTAAAGGTTGATCATGAAGGTGTATGCAAAGGATGTGCACAAGGAAAGAACATAAAGAATCCTTTTCCATAGAGCGACAGTAAAGCAAAAGGAATCTTGGAACTTGTCCACTTAGATGTATGCGATCCAATGCCATCAACCTCTCTAAGCGGGTATGTATACTATGTATCCTTTATTGATGGTTTATTTCTTGAAGTCAAAAGATGAAGTACTTGGAAAGTTCCAGGAATTCAAAGCCTTGGTAGAAAACCTCTCCGAAAGGAAAATCAAGATACTCAGGTCAGACAATGGAGGAGAGTACACTTCAAATGAATTTGGAATCTTTTGCAGAGATGCCGGGATTAAGAGGGAGCTCACCACTCCCTATAATCCTCAACAAAATGGTGTAGCAGAAAGAAAGAATAGACCGATTATGGAAGCAGTAAAGACTATGATTCATGATCAAGATTTTCCAATGCACTTATGGGCTGAAGCAGCAGCAACATCATATGTCCAAAATAGATTATCCCATAGTGCACTTGGATTCAAAACTCCTGAAGAAATGTTCACAGGAAAGAAGCCAGAAGTAAGCCATCTCAAAATATTTGGTTGTCTAGTATTTGTACAGATTCCAAAAGAAATGAGAACTAAGTTGGATCCTTCAGGAAAGAAGGGAATATTTGTTGGATACTGTGAGGTCTCTAAGGCCTTCAGAATTTACATACCAGGTTACCATCATATTGAGATCAACAGATATGTAACCTTTGATGAAGATGCAACACTCAAAAGATCAAGGAAATGCCAGCTTGAAGAAGTATATGAAGAAGAACCTGTAGCTCCCAGAGTTGCAGATCTTATGAAGGAAGTTACAATTATCCCTGATGATGAGATTCCAGAAGATCATGATATGATAGAATATCAAGAACCTCCCTGTATGATGATCTCTCACAAGAGAAAGCCAACTTGGGCTTTACTAAGACTAAAGTTGATCCCAACCTATACTTCAAGGTTATGAATGATGAGTCGGTTATATTGCTACTACATGTGGATGATTTATTCTTGACAGGAGAAGAAAATCTCATCACAGATTGCAAGAAGAAGCTCGCTACAAAGTTTGACATGAAAGACCTAGGCCCGATAAATTATTTCTTAGGTCTTGAAGTTTGGCAGAGCCTAGAGAAGATCTTCCTTAACCAAGGGAAGTATGCAGTTGAAATACTGAAGAGATTTGACATGTTGGAATGTAAAGCCATGGATACACCCATGGAAACAAATTTCAAGCTCTTGGTTGATACTTTGTCAGAGTTGGTTGATAATACTCTATATAGACAAATTATTGGTTCGTTGATGTATCTGACGAATACGAGGCCAGATATATGCTTTGCTGTGAACACCTTGAGTCAGTATCTGGTGGAGCCCAGACGTGTTCACCTTGTAGTTGCAAAGCATGTGATGAGATACCTGAAGGGTACGTTGGAATATGGTCTCTGTTATACTGGAGATCATGACTTCAAACTGTATGGTTATACTGATTCAGATTGCGCTGTAAGTGCTTCAGAGAGAAAAAAGCACTTCAGGATGTTGTTTCAGTTTGGGGTCAGCCATGATTTCATGGCAAAGCAGGAAGCAATCCAGTATTTCTCTCAGCACGACAGAAGCAGAGTACATTGCAGCATGTTCCGCCAATTGTGAAGCCATATGGCTTCGAAAGTTGTTGACAGGTCTGTTCGATCTGGAAATGGAAGCCACCGTGATTCTATGTGATAACCAAAGTTGTATAAAGATGATAGAGAACCCAGTGTTTCATGATAAGTCGAAACACATGGAGATCCGGTACCACTACATTCGTGATATGGTGCAGAGGGGAGTTGTAAAGCTCCAATATGTTGGCACAGATGAGCAGGTTGCAGATTGTGTTGACCAAGCCTTTGTCTCGTGTGAAGTTTGAGTACTTTCGAGACAAGCTTGGTGTAGTCCGAAAGGACCTCCCTCGAAAGGGGAAGTGATGTTGATCATACTATGGTATCCTGACCAACAACTGGTAGCTCCGTTAGGATTTTATATCCTAGGGAATCTTATGATTCCTGGATAGATCCTGAAGGTCTGGTAAGGACGGTCTGTCAGAGTACATGTGCATGTATATGCCAGCTGTGGTCAGTAGTGGTAGCTCCGTTAGGATTTTATATCCTAGTGAATCTTATGATTCCTGGGCAGATCCTAAAGGTCCGGTAAGGACGGTATGTCAGATTACCGCGTGGTAGCTTGTTAGGATTTTATATCCTGGGGAATCTTATGATTCTTGGGAAGATCCCAAAGGTCCGGTAAGGACAGTCTGTCACAGTACCACAAATGTTGTTGTTGATACACCTGCCTCATTATGTTGCCACATGTTGATGACGTCGTTGTTCCAGCTTCGTGCCGTTGATGATGTTGTTCCAACTTCGTGCTATTGATGTTGATGTTTCAGCTTCATGCTGATGATGATGATGATGATGTTACTCCAGCAACATGCTGTAAGGATGATGATATTGATGATGAGAAAAACTTCCAATGAATTATAAATGTGTCAGTTAGTGTTCCAGATGCTGATGATGATGCTGCCCTCTCCTTCTATTGATGATGTTGTATTGAGTCATGTAATTAGAGTACCCTTCTTGTTAAGGGGTAGTGTTGAAATATTGTAACTTTGAAGAATATTCTAATTATATTTGAGTTATTATTTAATAGATCAAATCCCCTTTTGTGGATTGGTTAAACTACATTTGTATAGTGGTATTTGTAAAGTCGGGCCCTAGTAATTGTAAAGTGGTTTTAACCATTTCTAGGAGAAGTCGGCCCTGTTATCGCACAGTTTGTAGTTGTAGTAAAAGACGGATGAAAGAAGGGCAAACTGGCGAAACTGAGACTATCCTACCACTGTCACCTCAATAGGATAACTCTTTCTGTTTGGGGTGGTAGGCCCAGGGGAGACGTCCTCGGTGACCTGGGGTTCTGAGAAGGCAAAGGCTTAAAAGGCTACGTGATATTTTCCCCCTCACAAGTCACCACCGATCAGAAAGTCTCGGCTAATCAGCCAATAAAGATAAGCAATAACCAAAAAGTGTACCTTCCCGAGACAAAGCAACAAGGAAACTGTACATGTGCAAGATCACTTGCTTGGTTAGTACTTCATATAATCAAGGACTTCTGATATAAAGCAATTTGATAGACAATCTTGATGAAGCAAATCAATGATGTAAACTAGCAATGATTACGATATAGCACTTCTCAATAAATGCTAATGAAGCTTCACAATAAACAATGACAATTTATCGTTAATGTTACAATACTATAAGCAACGCTTTAGCCAATCATTCAATTGCTTTAAAGGCAAATAAGTGCTGCAAGGTATAAGTATAACACAAGTGGATAATGGCAGCAATAGGTTTAGTGAATGTTAGTCTAAGCTAGGGTTAGAAGTGGTTAATGATTGTTCAAGAATATTTAGAAGTTGTGTGTGATCAAGGTACTCAACATAGGAAGTCTTAAATCAGTGCGTTTCTAGGGCAAATGGAGTCAAAACAACTGCAAATGTTGAAGGGTCGAAATGATAGTGATAGGGCTAAAGACAAGAGGGTTAGATGTTGAAGTGTTGCTAAGGCAAGGCCTCAATAATGAAACCCTAGGGGAGAAAGGCTCACTAAGGTGTAGAAACCCTAGGCCTTAGTGCTTTCTCCTCCTTCTTTAGCTCATTAACAAGATAAACATGGCTAGCTTGAGTAACAATTGGTAGGGCTAAAGACAAGAGAGGTTGGAGATGAAGTGTTGCTAAGGCAAGGCTTCATCAATCAAACCCTAGGGGAAAACGACTCACCAAGGTGTAGAAACCCTAGGCCTTGATGCGTTTTCCTCCTTCTTAGCTCAATGAAAAACGACTAGGCTAGAAGAATAGAGATAGAGTGTTGCTATGGCAAGGCTCTATCTAACTTCAACAAATCAAATGGCTCTTAACTTAGTGGGGACATGAGACAAAGACACCAACATGTGCTTGTCACTTAGGGTTTAATCCAACAAGTTATAATAACAAAATGCAAGTAAACAAGACCATAATCATTCAATAAAGAAGTGTTGCAGAAATTCACTTACATTAACCAAGAATTCATATAGCCAAACCCTAGTTGTAAACCTTCCACCAAGAAAATGCCAAAATGGCCAAGAAAGAGACTCCTTCAACAAGTGCGCATCAATTTTCAGCCAAAACCCTAGAAGAGTGCGTGAATTTCAGACCTCACCAAGTGGTGAGTGAAAGATGATGAAAATAAGAGAGTTTTAGCTCTCTATTTATACAATAGCAATGACCTTTATTAAAATTTAGGTCACCAAAAGGCCGACAAGGCCAAAATACATAATAATATTGTTT
>SNQJ01S0179111.1:0-19579 GCA_010110895.2 Picea sitchensis | reverse complement strand
CTTGGGCTAGATGGGTAGTGTGTGCGCACTACATAAACTAATCATTGTGATTAGATTCTTGGTCATTGTGGACTAGTTTCCTAGTGTGCCAACCAGAGGTTACTAGTTCTTTATGAACTAGATATCATATTATGTGTGAGATGACGAGTTACTAGTTCTTTATGAACTAGATGCCAAATTTTGTATAAGCTAGAAAGTTGCATTTGCCCAGACTTTGCTTGGATTGGGTAGTAGTGTAGTTCTGTGTAAACTGGATCAACTGCATATTCCAGAACCTATGTGGATATGATGGTGATACTTGTGACATGATCTATTTGATCATGAGATAGAATGTGTGGCTATGCTACTTGTTACATGACATGTTTGATCATGAGATGGTCATGTGGCCATGCTACTTGAGACATGATTTGTTTGATCATGAGATAGATTGTGTGACTATGGTGATGCTACCTCTATACTTGTCTGCAATACCAAATGATTATTTCCCATGCCATGTGAGATGGATGGATGTGCTTGAGACCACTACATGAAGAAAATCTTAGTTAATACCTCCCTGGATAAGAGGGAGTGATGATGTTTTGGTAGTTGTGGGAGGTATTAACCTCCATGTGTAACCTTTGACTTAGAATAGAATATTTTGAAAGCAAGTGAACCATTAAACAGATGCTAGAAACCTTGGGAGAGAAGTCAACCTCAAGAGAAATAATATTAAAGTAATAGACACATCCAGAAGGAGAAGTCGGCCCCAATCAACTAGAAATTTTAGTATAAATAGGTAGTTTCCTAGTTCATTTGTACACACTCACTTAGAAAGTGCACAAGTCTAGAAGACTGTAGTTGCATCTAGAGGTGTGCAAGTCTGAGAGAAACAGTTATAGCTGGAAGGGGTGTAAGTCTGGAAGAGTAGTGTGGCAATCGTGAGTATTTCTCTTATGTGCTTCTCTTGGAGAAAAGGTACATTCTTCTTGTATGGTTATTTTTTTTTTTTGCAGTAGTTGTGGCTAAGGTTTATTTGTTGGTTCTAGAGTAGGATTTCTGTAATTATTCTAAGTAAAGGTTAGTGTGCCCGGGGATGGCATATGTGAATGCCTATGGTTGGGTGACAATGATGTGACATTGTCTATGGTTAAACGAGCATACAAAAATTTTAACAAGTCTTATACTTCTATGGGAGAAACACAAGGAATAGGTGTCAAATTTCACCACAACACCTATCCTCTTCATGTTCAAGCCCAACTCCCACTCTCGAAAGGCTTTGGGAGGATTCCCTATAACACAACACAATCACCTTACCCAATTGATTACTAGATCAGTGCCTTAAATGATGGGCCATGGTGAAAGAGGTAGGATTTAATTGTTTTAATTCTCTCTGAAATAAAATCTACTGCAAAAAAAATAATTACCAAACAACAAGTTAATCTTACCCTTACTCTTCAAAATAATGATGAAATGAAGTACAAGAGAGAAAGGGAATGTTGTTGCCACATTTCCGGATAACTAACTATGCGCTTGCCTTGACCAAAGTGGATAAAAATGAGTAATTTCCTTGTTTTCCTATTAAATTAGACCTGCAAAACACAGTAAAATGTAGAAAACAGCAAGGAAAATGGTCTTTTTGGGCCTCCCACAAGTGCAAAAATGCACTAGATTGTTAGATATGTGGGTAAGAAGGCTAGGGAATAAATATGCAAGTGTTTATTAAGCCCAATAAATTTCATATCTATAGTACATTTAATTTCCAACAAGCTGAAAATTACTTTTGCAAATTTGGGGTTCAAATCCCCCCGGGGTCAAAACCCAAAAATTGCTACAGCCAAAGATTTCAATTGTTGGGTTGTATTTATGTTCTATGATGACCAAAAATAAATATATACTAAGAAAATCAGATCTGTAATTTAAAATAAAAGGGTTTAGGAAAGTAAAACTAACGAAATATACCCTTTAATTATGTTAACCAAGTGTAGATCTGAATGTTTTATTGGTTGTTATAGTGCAGATTTGCACACTTTTTCTCACACAAACCCTTGTAAAAGATCTGAAATAAATAAAATAACACTAGGGAATATTTATCTTATGGTAGGTAGAAATCCCATAAGGAAAAAAACCCAAGATCTACTAGCTTAATCAAGTTAAAATTGAAACACAAAGCTAGGGTATGATTTTTTTGTATTTTCTGTAATAAAAGATGATTGAGAATATTTATAATTAAAATGGTTGAAGAAATTGAGATATTTTTCTTACCTTATGATGTCTCTAGTTTGTGAGATTATGGCCCCACGAGCTTAAGATTTTCCGGATAGATATCTAGACAATTGGGTTTGGAGTGGAAGCATTATCTCACCCAATGCTCAATTTTACCGATAGATAGGTTCTTCCTTGGATGTTTCTAGGAAATCTCCTCTACAGGATGATTTCCAAGATACCAATCAACTTGGGTCGAAGAGATAGTAGACCACCTCATTGAAGCTAATCGCAAAGGAGTTTGTCCAACAACTTGGGTGTATTACCCTTGAATCCCACAAAGAGAGTAAGGAGATGAAGGTATATCTTCCTCTCTTCCATGTGACTATGTATCCCCTCAATGGATTGATTGAATATCTTCTGCAAGTCTCCTAAAGAACCCCTGCCAAGAACACAATTACAAATATCCAAGACCAATAAAACCAAGCATTACAACATATAATCCACAATGACACAAGAGAATTGAGTTTTGTAAAATGGGATTATGATCTCACAAAGTTTCAACAACACAAAATGGGAGGAGTAGCTAGCCTTATATAGTTAAATTTGTAACGTCTAGTTTCTAACTCCGTCATTAAAAATAATATTCTTGGTTTACACATCCATAGTTAGTTGGAGGCTAAACCACTTGACAATATTTTTTTTATTACATTAATCTTGGTAAAAAATGGGATAAATCGATTTAAAAGTCACTTGACCAATTTATTTAATGGAGGAAATAAACTTAGGGACAATTTTCCCTTGATAAATGAGCATAAAAACTATATTTTGTCCACATTGACTATTCTTCCTTCCAACAGCTAGTTTGACTTGTCAAATCAATTAATGAGTAGTTGCAATTTGTCCCAAAGAGGATAATTTGGTCATTTAGTGGTTAAATTCACCACTTTGCTTGGAAATAGAGCATCTTTGAATAAAATTAATTATTTTGCATGTGGAGAAAGAATATTTGACTTGCCAAAATTATTCCAATGCTAGAATACCCCAATCATTCCACTCCTTGACCATTTGACCTTGTAAAACGTGCCCCACAATTTTATAGAAGTGGAGCGATTTTCTCTTGGGAGGTAATATCTCCCTCAATATTCCATCAATGAAAATTTTGCAATATGGGTTTTACTCTTGACTTTTTTCTAGTCATTTTGAACCCATGATATATTTTTCTCTCGGGGAACCACTGCCTCAAAATATGTGCACTGCTTTAAAAGACGTGCAATGATGAAAACTATCTTAATAATTCATCAATCGTGATTTTGCAATATTTTGCAATATGGGTTTTGCTTGTGAATTTTTTCTAGTCATTTTGAACCCATATTGTATTTTTTCCTCCAAAGTGTATCTGCATGAAAAGACGTCCAACACTGAAAATTTCCTTAATATTTTGTCCATCACAATTTTGCAACATGGGTTTTTCTCATGATCTCATTATTGGAAACTTGGTCAATATTGAGAGGGGGTGAATCAGTATTGGTTAATTATTTAAACTTTTAATAATTTTAACTTATTAACAACAATTAATCAACAACAGTAAACTTGAATATAAAATCAGTACATTAATACAAGTTACAATCATTATTGGGAGACACCAATCTCCTTGTTCATGGCTTCAACCCTAGGAAGCACCAACTCCCTTGTTTTAGGGCACCAACCCTAGGAAGCACCAACTCCCTTGTTTAGGGAACCAGCCCTAGGAATCATCAACTTTCTATCTTCAAACTTTAATCAGTAAAGGACATGAGTCCTTCCTTTCTCCACCCTTCCACCCTCACTTCATAAGTATCTTTGACTTTCTTCCTTGGACTCTGTACTTGTTTCTGATATTCTGATGTAGACCACAGAGAGACTTTCCTTTCACCTTATTTGGCTTCTTACATACTTTCCAAAAGGTATAAGATTGAACCATTGTGTCTTTTAGTAATGAAATATTGCACCCCTTCATTTAATTAACACAAATGGTGATTTCATTAATTAATTTTCATACACAAAATTAGATATTGATTTCGTACGAAGATTTTGGAGTGTTGGAAACAAATTTTACAATTCTATGACATGGGTTTTGTGCAAAACATGCCCAATTCGTCGAGACATGGAAAGTTTCCCTAGAACATGTGTGAGATGATTGGTAAAGATGGTTCTTTGAAAGAAAATTTCCAATATTTTCCTTTCATCGCCAGATGCCAGATTGACTTCAATACATTTTACCTTTTCATGAATGTCTAAATCGACCTCCACATATATCCTTTGTTGTTGACTATTTAAACTCAACTTGTAAACATTTTACTTGATGGTGGATATCAAAATTAGTTCCCTCTCAACTGCTAGTCACTAAAGATTTGACTTGGTCTTCACCCTTTTTTCGTATTTGCTTCCTCATTTGACCGACAAACATATTTTTTGTTGACTCAACTAGGAGAAATTTTGACTTGAATATTTTGATTCTAGTCCACCCAACTTGCTTCAGCCTCAACCCGAATTGTATTTCCCAATTTAATTTTTCTTCAACTTCAAACTTTAGGTTACTTCTTTCTTGGACCGACTCAACTTAGAAGAAAACTGACTTGTGTAATTCGATTATAGTCATCCTGACTTGCTTCGGTTTCGACTTCAAATTTTCCTTCAATCTTCAACTTCTTCGATTTCAAATTATTTAACTTATCCAAATTCTAACTTCTACTTCTTCTACTTATCCAACTTCGAACTTTGAATTCTTATACTTATCTAACTTCGACTTTAGACTTCTTCGACCTCTTCGATTTTAACCCCCAATTTCTTTGACTTCGACTTTTGACTTTTTCAACTTCTTATTGATATGTTTATACCAGACTTCTTGATATCTACTACATTTTATTGAATCACTCGACTTTGATATTTTCTCCTTTCATTTAGATACTCATCTTGATCCATTTAATTGTTTCGACTTGACTTAGGGTTTGACTCATTGAGACAATTGTTTCCAACTCGATTTAAGGCTTGATTGGTCAAGACTTTTCTTGATGAGACTTTTACAGTAGACTTATTGACATCTACTTGATTATTTTTTTATCAATTCCAATACCAAATCCATGCCCAACATTGACCATATTGGTCCTCTTTTTCATGAATTCCAACCCCATAATACTAGGTCCAACACTCTTTTTGATCATTTTGAACCCATGTTGTATTTTTTCCTTCAAGGTGTATATGCATGAAAAGACATTCAATGATGAAAATTACCTTAATATTTTGTCAATCACAATTTTACAACATGGGTTTTTATAATGATCTATTTTCGGTCATTTTGATCCCATGTTGTATTTTTTCCTTGGGGACCTCTGCATGAAAATATGTGCATTGCATGAAAAGACGTGCATTGCTGAAAACTTTGTGAGACGGTCATGCTAAGAACAAAAATGATAGTGCACCATGGCCAAGGTATGCCTAAAACTCAATATAATATAACCATGTGGGAAGACATAAGTGTGCATGACATGGATCAAACTAGGCCCCACAAATTGCAATCACCCCTATATAAGACATGTGGCTTCAAAAAATCATGTGTCCCAAGAGATTCGTGACACAACCTCCAATCCTATTTAGGATGAGAGATGGTGAGATGGGGACATAAGGGGATTGATCATGATCGTACTAAGTCTGGAAGTCCACTACAAAAATCATCCACTATGTTTTACATGGATTTAACTTGCATCCTTGGGATTACAATGGTGTAGCCAAAATGAAAACTCTAGGGTACCTCCTGGAGAGGTAACAAAACCTTATGTAAAGGATTAAATTTTGAGCAATTAGATCCCGACAATTCATCTCTTGACATGGATGATTTTAAGGATGGAAATTTATTTTAAAATGTAGAAACCTTGGTGAATATTACTAATCCTTCATATGTCAACTATAAATGTTTGGCGATATGTTTTTAAAAATATTCAAATTTATAAGTATTTTATATAGTTTTTATAAAATTTTGGTGATTTTTAAGGTAAAATAATTTTATCCTATAGAATTTGGGCGAATCATTTTTAAAATAGTGAATCTCGTTTTGGGGAAAAACATGGAAAATTATCCCATGAGCGAAATTTAGCCCCTAAAATCATCCCTGTCTCTTGATATCCACAATTAAGATCAAAAATCAAGGTCTGATATCTAGTGGGGCAGCTCAACCACCTCAGTGTCATGTGTTTGGTCATATGAATGCCACATTAGAATTCCATGTCAGTGATGCCACATGTAGTGCCATGTATCGATGTGACATCATCCAATGTACAAAATAAGATGTCCATATGGAAACCACCTCATCTGCTACATCAACACAAGAGATCTCAGAAAATGACTAAGTATCAAAGAATCACAGAGATCGTGAGTGTTGAGGAAAAGGTATGGAACACCTTACTCAATCATTTTCAGATATTGCATGGCTAGGACAAGATAATTGGGAATTTCACCCGAGATTTATAGCCTCAAAAACATTCACTCAATCCTACGAGTATTAATTACAAGGATTAAGGCTGATTTTATAATTTTTATATGTTGCAATGTAAAATAAAATTTATACAAAGCTATTGAAATGTATACTGATTTTACAATAAAGTAAACATGGATACCAAAAGCGAAAAAGAAACCAAGTCATGAAAACACATGTATGAGACAGAACAACAATCTGATTTTATTTCATTCTGAGATACCAAAAGTGTATTTCTCTTTACAAACCCCAGTGAGGGTATGGACCAAAGTCAAATTTAGATATCTTCGATAGGAACCATACAAAAAGAATCTAACAGTAAAATAAAACTGAAATCAATGATTTGGATCAGCTTGCCACAATTTGCTTCCATTTTGACTCTGCAAGATATTCTTTATGAGCCATGAAAATTAATTCACAAATAGACAAGAATACACAGACTATCAAGGATGAATCAAGACATCTAAAGCAAGCAGCTGAAAAGTATAATTCAGTCTTGAACCTTGTTGTCTACAATGAGACCCTGTTGTCAACAAGAGGATTAGGCTTTCAAGTAAACTCATAAATGAATGAAAATTTAAACTATCTCATTTAACTAAAGAGAAAACCTTAGTCTTGTATCACTCTCTCTCCTTCTATTATCCCTTGCCTCTTCATCCAATTGAGATTTTATTCTTTCCCATTCAGTTGAAGTAGTTCAACTACTTTCTTTAGTTAAGTCAAATTGACTTAACAAATTAGTTTAGGAGAAATAAATAATAATAATATATAAATAAGGGTCCTAATTAATAATGACTAAATAGGTGGGACCCCTTGTGACTACCACTATTTCTTCTTGTTACCATCAAATCCAAAGTATAAAAAAAAAAAACATTTAGACCATATAACACCCATGTAACTCCCGTGGATATCACTTAAACTAAATATTAAATATCAGCCATAATTTATATCATATCCCAAAAATAATATATTCACATTATCCACAAAATATCCAAAAATAAGGATTGTTGTCCAAAACATACTGAAACCCATTAAGCGTTGTCCTCATCACTGAAAATCATAAAAAAAAAAAACATTTAGAACCCATATTTGTTGCTTTGAAAGGCATATTTATTCTTCTCATTGTTGTCCCCAACTGACTTCTCTTGAGTGGCCTTTGGTTGGTTAGACCTTTGAGGTTGTATTTCACTGATCACATGGGATCAGTCAACCTTGAGGTGGAGTTGGGAAGACACAGATTTAGAGGATTCAGTGGATGGACTAGAGGGGGAGGCCGCTTCTTTTTCTTTGTCTTGCATAGGTTGTGGAATGTCGATTTTTAATCTCTTTCTAGCGTGCGAGGATTGTACTGGAGAAACAACAGGAGAAATTTGAACATTGGGGTTAATTGGTGGTGGTAAAGGAAATGACACAGTGGGCCATCCACGGTGGTGGGAGACATGCTGATGGAAAATTTCTTTCCAACTATCATTTTCAGGGACTTCGGGTTGCAAAGACACATGTGGTGGAACAAGAATGTCGGGAAAATTCTGAGGAGGCTGGAAAGGGGGTCTCAGTGTTCGAGGGTGCAATATCCCATAGCCAACCCAATTAAAGAACCCATATTGAAATAGTTGGTTTAACTCTTGCAGTTCAGCGTCAAAATGATTAGAAAATCTAGGCCTTATATGACCTCGATTCTAATTTCCCATGCCTCTGTTATTTCGATCATTGCTACCTCTACTGAAAAAAACTCATCCTATAGCAACAATTTGACAGTCATGAAGTTCTTAGTAAACCATACATTAAACTCCACTTACAAAAATCAATAGTTGGCTCTATAATTTACTATGAGACATATGCAATCCATCCATAACATGTCATTCATTAATTGTCACGTGAACATGGAATTGATAAGATTCATGGGAAATATGAAGGGCTTGTATTTAGCGAAAAATGATATTAAGTGGAATTAATATATGAATAATGTTAAAACAATCAACTATGTATTTAAAGATATCGATAACATAAATCCTCAACCCTTTCCACTATCAACTTTATTTTATTTCCACACATAACCCTCTTCAAAACAAATATCACAGAACAGGGAATGAATATGTGAAATTGGGATCGTGAAGGGGGTGTGATTAGCGAAAAATGGTAGAATGGGGGGTGGTATCTTATGGATATTGTTAAAATGATACATCAACCATGCCATATCTGATATCAATATGCAATCAAACTTTCTTACTGTTCAAAGTTTTTAAATTTTTTAAAATACTCTGTTCCAAAAAAAACAACCCAAAACAGTTGCTTGCTTCACAAAAATGCTCACTTGCCTCATAAATGTATTACAATTGCCCAGAAATAAAAATAACCATAATAACAATACTGCTTGTACATAACGGAATTGAAAAATGAACAACATAATAATCACCACAGGAAATACAACAACAGCCTTGAAGTGGATAGGCTACAACCATAATAACAAAATCAGCAAAGTCCTCAACACCCACAGGGTCCTGTGAAGTGCCCCAAAACAATCCTTGTATATAACCATTATTTTAATCAAACCATATTTCTTCAAACTTCCTCATCCTATTTCATTATGGTTCACATACCTCATTCAAGCATCACATAACTTGTAAACAGGTGCCTTTTGCAATTACAATAAAACATAGCAAGCTTACATTATAACAATAATTCGCACATTGCTATCAAATTCATAACTTCATATGGAAAAAATATAACTTTAAGAAAATAAGTGAGTCCAATACTCGCTCATACTTGCATAGAAAATGACCAATCAAAACCCGTGCCCAAACAAAAGAGCAAGAAACAGTTTTTTCCATCGAATTCTGACTAAGAAACAATTTTACGATAATGCATAGGGTTCAATGCAACAGTGGACAATAGGTGGAAGAATAAAGTGGGATGACAACCTGAGGGTTTGGCCCAAAAAGAGCACAAAACAGTATTACTTTCTAAACAATACTCCTCATTAATACTCACAGGTTCGGCACTATGTGTGGGATAATTAGCCATGAAGACCACAATCTTCACGTACATGCAGAGTGTCCACAAAACCCACAGGAAAGAGGCAGAGAGAACCCATTTTCGAACAGGGAAGAAAACCCCAAAACAAGGGACCAAAGGAAAAACAGGCCCGGGAGTCCCCAACCACATTCTTTTCATAACAAAACTATGAGTAGCTACACCAGTAAAAGGTACCCATGAATCTTTTAATGCCAATGGTCTCACAACAACCACCACAGGAAAACAAAACTTGAAAATCAACCAACACACAATGGAATTCATTTTAACAGCTTTGGAAACACACAAACCGTGAGAAAACAAGATCCAACTATTGACTTAAAGAAAAAATCAATTGTTCATGGATGGCAAAGTAAGAAAACCCCATACCTTTGTAAAATATTTCTTAAGCAGAAAATACCATCTTGCATACCTCCTCCACGACCGAGCAAATTGGAGCAACAGTAACTAACAGAGCAAAATGCAAGAATGACTAGGTTGGCGGGCTCAAGGTGAGTTTGAGTGGCGTTCATTTACTGCACGTCACTTCTCCCTTCCCACTTTCATTCATGGATAGTACGAGCCAAAACCATTATAGATTTCATCACCCTTTAACATTCAATTTGATTAATGCATCCAACTATACCAAAGTCTCCATACGTTCCAATTTAACAATGTGACAACTATTGTGGCTAGCCCCAGTTCACATATAACAATTTGGTAGGGATACAACCAATCTTGCCATTAAACCAAGGCGCGCAACAATTTTTTATGAACTCCAATGTGACATAACTCAAATATTTTGTTGTGGATAACATATTCCAACTTGGCTTCCAATTCAAACATTGCATGTACCCTTCTGGTATGAAGTCACCACATCACACATATAAATTAAGCATGGAGTTTAGGTCTTGTCTCAAAATAAATGGAACATAATAATACTTGTGAATGTCATATAAAAACAAGACCATTCCCTTTTAAATCAAATCACCTTTATCAACATAATTGATTAATCATTCTGATGGATATTTTGAATGAAAATAAATTGTAGGGCTCATCTCAGCCATCTCATAAGCATGTAAAACATAATTGTTGTTTCTCCGTCATAGTTATGCAAGTTTCACTTGGGGTCCCACCTATTAGTATTTTTTTAAATATAGTTAAATAATAAGTCATAAGGCGTTTGCAACCATTTGCAAGCAGGTACCCTATGTTGTGCTTTTGAGCGTCAACAAACTGGTGACTCCATAGGGAAATTTGTTCTCGACAGATTAAGAACTCAAAATATTCGGTTTTGTGGACCAGTGAACATAGATCAAAGAATTATTGACTAGAATGATTATGCAACAGGGGGGGAAATATGTCTTAAGGGAAAAATGATCTGGTACTTTGGGAATAGCTCATGAAAAGTGTTACGTATGAGGGGGTTTGGTCCTGTATGCATAACATTCGATCGGTCACAGTAAAAGTGTTTCTTGTTTCAAGGAGAAATTTTATGGTATTTTCTTTTGAATCTCAGGATGGAGAGAAGAAAGGGATAGCAGAAAGTAGGTACGAAAATCAAATCATCTATCTAACAGCAATACCAGAAGCAGAAATCAATTTTAGCGATGTATACAAGGAGGACATCATGATAGTTGTGTAACTTAATTGTTACTGATCAAAAATACTTACAGAATGGCATCGTTGTGGAGAAACTGATCCAAAACTTATTTCTGATAAACAATAGAAAAACAACAGAAATTAAAAAGGCAGAAATGAAACAGCAGAAAATGAACAACCAATTAAACAAAGCAAAACAAAATAGAGAAACAGAAAATTATATACAGCAGTGACTTCCATGTAGCATTTATCATTCAAGTTGGTTCCACATAATGTTTCAAGACAGAACCGTTGGTACTATAGGAAAACAATTGTTCTTCCCATTCTTTTAGAAGATAAGAATTTGTGCCTAGGACAAAAGGGATTTTGAAAGGACCTAGCCATAATTTCTGAAACTTTGAATGTCTTCCTCTGTCAGCATGGGTTGAGTCCCAAAGCAATACTTTCTCATTTACTTTAAATTTGACAGATTTTGTGCATTTGTTGAAATATTTCTTCACAGTTTGTTGTCTTCTCTTTATATTTTCCAAGGAAAACATTATTTGTTCTTCTAATGCTAATAGTGCATTTATCCTTTGAGGGACATTGGAAAAAGTTAATTCTTCGATCTGTATCATCATCCGTATAGAAGAAAGTTCCATCTCAGTAGGTAGAATGGCTTCTTGACTATACACAAGATGAAAGGGAGTGAAACTTATGCGTACCTTGGTGGTGGTGTGATATTTCCAAAGGGAGTAAGTGAGGAGGGTGTGTCATTGACAAGGCTTATCTTCAATGAGCCTCTTTATGATTTGAACCAAATTTTTGTTAGTAGACTCAACTTGCCCATTTGCATGAATGATTTTAGGGGCTAAATTTCGCTCATGGGCTAATTTTCCATGGGTTTTCCAAAAACAAGATTCGCTATTTTAAAAATGATTCGCCCAAATTCTATAGGATAAAATTATTTTACCGTAAAAATTGCCAAAATTTTATAAAAGCTATATAAAATCCTTATAAATTTGAATATTTTTACAAAAATATCGTCAAACATTTATAGTTGGCATATGAAGGATTAGTAATATTCGCCAAGGTTTCTACATTTTAAAACCAATTTCCATAATTAAAATCACCCCTATGGTCATTTCCTTGAGGGTAATAAGATAATGAAGTGAAATGTTTGACCCCCAATTTAGCTAAAAATTGAGTCAATTTAGTGGAAATGAAAGTGGGACCATTGTCTGTAATAATCTCTAAAGGAATGCCAAATCTGGAGAAGATATTAGTTTCCAAGAAACAAAATACATGTTCATCCTGTGAGTGTCTAAGTGGGACAGATTCAATCCACTTAGTGAAATAATCCATGGTTTTCAAGATAAAAACTTTCCCTGCTGAAGATGGAGAATTAATAAGACCAATAAAGTCCATACCCAATTTAGAAAAAGGAAAATCAGGGAGGACAGGTTGCAAAGGCATAGTAGAAAGACGTTATTTTCGAGTGAATTTTTGGCACTTGTCACAAGACCTTGGGAATTTATAAGAATCTCGAAAAATTGAAGGCCAATAATAACCTTTTCTGATTATTTTAAAAGCAGTAGCTTTAGCAAAAAAGTTGCCACCTTTTCTTTCCCTACTGAAGACAGAGGATTAATAGGACCAACAAAATCCATACCCCATTTAGAAAAAGGAAATTCAGGGAGGACAAGTTGCAAAGGCATAGTAGAAAGGTGTTCTTTCCCAGCGAATTTTTGGCACTTGTCACAAGACCTTGTGAATTTATAAGAATCTCGAAAAATTGAAGGCCAATAATAACATTTTTTGATGATTTTAAAAGAAGTAGATTTATCAGAAAAGTGGCCACCAACGTGAATAATAGAATCTGAAGATCCATGAGTTTCCTGTAACAATTTATGTGCTTCCTCATTATTCACACATCAAATTAATATACCATCAGTAGACCTCCTGAACAAAAAGTCTCCTAAAATAATATACCTGGAAGACTCAATATGGAGCCTTCTCCTTTGATGAGTATCTAAGTCATCTAGGCATTTCTAATATTTCAAGTAATACACCAGATTTTTATACCAGGGATGTTCAACTATGGAAAGGGTTTGGCTCTCAATATAAAACAGTGATGAAAGAGGATGATCCTGATCGTTAATTTTTTCACTTGCTTCAACATGTTGAGCTAAGTGAAGGGCTAAGTCTCGTACCTTAATATTTTTCGAAGTCATGATGGTTAAATCATGCTCCTATATTTTGGCAAGACAATGTGCAAGATTCCATGAAAGATAAGTTTGTGAAAGAAAAAACTTGACAGCAAGAAAAGTGACTTTTACCTGGGTGTGCTTGCCTAGGATAAAGTGGAGAAATTTATCTACAGGTTTAACAAGAGAAAAACAATGTTTCTCAATATAAGAGTATTTAAATTCATCATCTGATAAACGTTGGCTCATGTAAGCTACAGGTTTTTCATTATTTTGGTCATCACATTGTAAGAGAATAGAATAAATTGCTTCCTCGGTGGCATTAGTGTATATGAAAAAATATTTCTCAAAGTCCGGTTTCACCAGAACCGGTGTCAAACTAATTGCCTTGTTAATCCTTACAAAAGTGTTTTCGACGTCGTATGTCCAAGAAAAAGAGAGATCTTTCATTAGAAGATTATGGATTGGTTTAACCATTAAGAAAAAATCCGGAACAAACCTACGAATGAAGTTGATAATGCCCATAAAGGCTTGAACCTCCTTTTTGGAAGTGGGGGAAGGAAGGTTCAGGATAGCAGTAATCCTTTCGATATGTATGCTTATTTATGAATCAGAAATGATATTTCCAAGGAGCTTTCCCTTCGTGATGCCAAAAATAGATTTAGAAGGATTTAAAGAAATGTCGAATTTTCTGCATCGCATGAGAAATTTTCTGAGATGACCAAAGTGATCCTATCAGTTCTTTGAATAGACGATCAAATCATCAAGATAAACATGGATAATCTTACCAATCATATCATCAAAATATATTTTCATAGCTCTCTGGAAAGTGGCACCTACATTAGACAAGACAAAAGGCATGTGTTCATAAGCAAATGTGCCCCATTGTGTAATAAAGGTGGTTTTGTATGTATCAGTCCTTTTTACTTTGATTTGATTATATCCAGAGAAACCATCAAGTAAGGACAACATTTGTGACCCTGCAACCTATTGCAGAATCATTTCCATATTAGGGAGAGTAAAATGATCTTTAACACTCTCTCTATTCAATGCATGAAAATCAATGCATAATCTAATATGACCAGTTGTCTTCATAAAAAGAACTACATTTGAAACCCACTCAGAATACTTAATTGGAAAGATTATACCATCTTTCAAAAGTTTTTCCAACTCCTTTCTAATAGTAGCTTCAAGTGCGGGGTTAATGGGCCTTTTTTTTTCCTAATTGGTTTTATCCCTTCCTTGATATGAATGGAATGTTGTATGAGAGCAGGATCAAAACCATGATGATCCTCGTATGACCAAGAAAAAACATCTTTCAATTCACGTAATAGTTCTGCAAATTTTTCTTTTTCTTCATCGGAACATTTGGCACCTAGTTTAACCATATTTGGAGATTTCGAGGTCCCAAGGTTCAAGGAAATGGTATCACCCACTTTCCTTTTCGAATCATCTTCCTTATTTGTTTCTTTGTTTCTCACATCACTTGATGAAAATGAACTCTCAAGAGGAGTCAAGCCCTTTGGAAATTTGTCATCTTCCATAGATATGATTTCCTTAGGCTTAAACGATTCATTTTGTATGAAAGCACAGATGTCTTCATCATTAGGGAAAAACTGCCATGATTCTACACTATCTATAATGTGAGGATGATATAAAGATTTAAAAGTACAATTAGGCCTTTGAGGTAGAAGTTGTCAAGTAGGGGATGCTGCAAATACAACTAACCTATCATCCATTGAATTAAATTCCCTCTTAACATGAGTGATGCTAAATGATAGCAGATTTGAGATAAGCGTCCAAAAATCTTGGGTATAGCATTCCATCAACTTATTTCTAGGAGAGTATATTTTACGCACAAGGTTTACAACAAGTTCAGAATCACCAAAAATTGTAAGGTGGTCGCAACCAAGGTTATAAGCATTTTCGATGCCTAGCAGTAAGGCTTCAAATTCAATGACATTGTTCATGCAATCAAACTCTAACCTATAAGAAAAGTTGTGGATTTTACCTATAGGTGAGTACAAGATAATTCTAGCTCCATTACCTTTGTTTGAGCATGAGCCATTGAAATTCATGTGCCACATACCGTCTTCTAAGTCAATTTGTTCTAAAGTTGTGTCACCCTCTTCAGCAAAAGTTAGAGTATACCCCTAAGTCTTCCACAAGATAATTTACATTTGGTTGAGGAATACTCTCTATGTATGGTGAAATTAGTCCTTCTCTTAGGACTATGATATTCTTTCCATTCCGAGGAATGGATAAGTGTCCCCCATCAAGCAAAATATATCCACCTGTTAGGGCTTGCCAGTCTCTTCCTAGGATAATAGAACAGTTTCTTATTGGCATGTCAATTACTTGGATGCTAAGGATTGTCCTTATCTCGGGATGTGCACATAGAACTAACATAACATATTTAATTTCACCTATTGTTGATTGTTGCAGAATGTTATAGGAGAGCATGCTTCTAGAATTTTCATTGGTACATTATAATCCTAGATCTTCCATAATTATTTTTGACATTGCGCTTGAACATGAACTGCCATCAATTAGGCAACAATGGGCTATCTTGTCCATAATTTTTACAGAAATAAATGGAGGGTTTTTTAAAGGGTGTCTAAAATTATTCACACCTATTTTATTTACAGTGGAATCCTCTTCTTTCGCCTCTTCAGAAAGATTGGCTATGGTGGAAGCTTTTCCTTCCATAAACTTCTTGAGATTCTTTTGTTGTTCAGGGATGGAAACCATGTCCAAAAGAGTAGCATCATCCTTGATGTTATCCAATTGGTTAATAATGTTATACTTGGAAGGGGGAATAAAGGAAGGAACTCCTTGACCCTCAGTAACTTTGACAGTTTGTACATTAGTACCATGTGAAGAAGAGGCTGGAGTGGAAGAATCACGAGGAGGTTTGTATTTTCCTTTAGGAGCATAAGTTTTGTTCCTAGTATTTATAATCATGACATCTTTCGGTTCTGCCCAGTCTACAACAGCAATGGTGGTTTCGGGATTCTTGCCAAATATTTTATCTCTAGAACTCTTCTTAACCTCACAAGTACTTTCTTCGTGATTTTCTTCATAGAAATTACACCAACTACGAGACATGATGGCTTTGGGATGAAAGTTGTTTTCATTGGTATTCCTAAAATGCGTTGAGGAAGAAGATGATGCCCCGGGATTAAGTGAAGGAACATTCCCCTTTCGTTCATAGGCTATCATTCGGTTTTTCATATCTTGTACAATTTGTAAGAGGGAAAACATATATGTTTGTTTGACTGAGTCTCCTTTAGGGAGACCTATTCTTTCAAGTTGTTCTTCGTACTCCAGGCAAGTGTGGAGAGTGGAGACAATATTTTCAATAGCCTTATCTTTGAGCCTATGACGATAAGGAGAGGGAAGTGCATTATATTAATGCATGAAGGTAGATTGTTTTGGGGGGTGGATTAGTTCAGGGATTTGATTTTACAGTTTGGTGAAGCGGAGGTTAAAGGACTTGATAGTCTCACCATATTTGTAAGAAATATTGTTATATTGCCTTAATTTTTCAGTCGGGATCTTATATTGTCCATAAGTGAACTTGAACCAATAAACCAACTCTTCCCAAGTGGAAAGAATATTTGGAGGGAGATCAAAGAAATCAGTTGTTGTTTTCCCTTCAAGGGAGTTGAAAAATAAGCACATGCATGTATCGTTGTCGTTGGCTCTGATATTATGACAAGCATTAGAAAATGACACTAGATGTTTGTTTGTAGAGACAATGTTATCTCCCGAGTGTTAGTACTGAGAGTCACCCTCATATTGCAAGAGAATAAGCTCGGCACCCATCAAATAGGTTTGTAAATGTAGATTAATGATAAAAGGTCAAATGGAAAAAACTCGGCATAGCAATGTTTCAACACAGAAAATCTAGGCTAGTATGCATAAGAAAATGAGGTTTTGATTAGCTTCACTCAGTGGTTTAAAGATAAGTGTGAGTAGATGGAAGACTTGGTGGGGAATATGGATAAGTATTCTATAAGCATCACGACTTATAGCAGCTGGGTGAAGAAAAAATCAGTCACAAGAACTTCTTGAACTAAATTTAAAACATTGAAAAACATTTATAGCAGCATTATAATCAAACATCCATTATAACACTGCTATAACATCTCATAAGGATCATCCAATAATGAGAATTCAGAGTAAGAATAAGAAATATAATGAAAAGAGGTTGACTTCTATTAATCAAAATATCTCATATCTCATACATAAACCAGAGTACAGCTCTGTTTAGTCAAAATATTACAAAATAGGGAGATATGCTCAACCATTTGAACCCAACATAACATTCTTATCATGTATTTATAACCAAAATAGTAGAAAATAGCTTGATATGCGAGTTGGCCTTTCTATCCTAGTATTCTCCACAAAAATCTAATAATCTAACATATGTACAAGTGGAACTAACAGACTAATAGAAACATGGAGGATGTTGGCAACAACTCTAACAAGATATAAATAACATGATTTTTATTGCTTGGGCGCATCTCCTCCAGTGACATGTGTCCTCCAAGCCTTTTTGTTGAGCTCCATCTTCCACCTGTTGATCATTGGTTCACTCCAAGTCATCAAAGCTAAGAAGAGGCAGTGATTTCAAAACTACTGACTGTAATAGTTCGTTCATAGCATCTTCTTGTAATGCAACTGGTAGCATATTTTGTAGCGCCCGCCTCTGTAAAATTGTTTTGCAGTCAATTCTGTAGCGCATTCGGTAGCAGATTTTGTAGCGACCGCCTGTAAAACTGTTCTGCAGCAACTTTTCGTAGAGAACTTCCACTCTATGTCTAGCTAGGTGATTCTGTAGTGCTTTCGGTAGTGAATCTACAGAACAATCTATGTGGATGATTCTGTAGCACCGGGCACTACGAAATGTTCTATGTCTTTTCTTTGTCATGCAATCACTACTACATATGGGTGGATTATTCCACGAAAATTTTCCACGTTTCCATTATTTTCGTGTTTTTTTTTAAATAGGGTGGGATTTTCGTCGATATTGCCACGAAAGTTCGTCACTATTGCCACGAATAGGTTTTTTTTAATTTGGGTGGGATTTTTGTCTCTATTGCCACAAAAGTTCACCGCTATTGCCACGAAATTTTGTCGCTATTGCCACAAAAATGTTTCCTATCTCAAAAAGCATCTACTAACGGCTAGTTGGCTAGTTGATCTATATATACCTCACCTTAAGAGACTTTGCGACACAATTGTTATAGTTGTGACACTGTTCGTGGATTTTGTTTGAGATGTTTATTTTTTCTGTCACCCATCGGTTGAACAAATCCAATTCTCAATCTACATAGCTCAAATTTTGAACTTGTAAGGTTGGTATGTTTTTTTATTGATGTACTCATTTAACTTGTAATTTTTTGTTGAAATGAAATTTCATGTAGCTTGTTTTTTCCTTGATAATATATTATATGTGGAGTACCATATTTCATGTCATTGGTTTTTGGATCTAGTTAGTATATTATTTGGAAATTCATGTGAAATCTCAAGAAAAATATTTCCTGAAGAAGTATTTGAAGAAGAGGGAAAACCACTCCATCAATAAGTCAATTCAAACATTAAAAACGGATGTCATTATCAATCTAGATTAATTTGAGCCTACAATTCCTTATGTAAATTTAATCCTTATTACAAAACCACCAACTCATAACAAATTTATTGGTTGGACTAATGTTTGAAATAGAAAGTGGAAAAAAAATCCTCTTAAGTCTAATTCTATCCCTTAGAGACCTTGTTAGCTCTCTAACTTTTGTGTTTCTATGATGTTGTGCCTATATATATTAATGTCATATTTTTAGTCTATTATTAGGTTAGGTTAGTCATGTAACATTGTATTCTTATGTGATGTTTCTCTCAATCTTTTATAATCACACGAAATTCTTGTTGGATCATGTTGTCATTGATGCCAATGGTTTGATTGATTGATGTCATTGATTGATGTCAAGTGATTGATTGATGTCAAGTGATTGATTGATGTCAAAGGATTGATTGATTGATGATTGATGTAATATAATATGTATTTTCCTTGATGAGAATGCAT